>CAKNWT010308811.1:9327-24970 GCA_932066315.1 Andricus coriarius | reverse complement strand
GCCCTGAAGAAGTGAACTGCAATGTTCACGAAACGTCGGCAATCTCGTAGTTTTGCACACGATTGAAACCCGAAAAAGCTTTAAATTTTGAATTTAAATTTATCACAATGCATTGGAATTTTTTTCAATTTTTATTTTTTCGAATACGAATAAAAACTTATTTTTTAAACATCAACCCCAGACGTCTATTTTATAGGGTCCCAAAAAATCCCATAAGTGAAAAATTGCGTTTGGCGAGTTTTTGGCGCTAATAATGATTTTTTTTGCGGTTTTAAAAAAATACAAATTGTTTATAGTAGATAAAATACTACTTTCTATTGATAATTAGATGTTTCTACGAATAATTTAAGCAATTTATTACTGTTTTTAAGAATTTTCACTGAGAATAGAATTCAGAAGTCGCGGTTTTCTGAATTTTTCAACTTATTTTCAACTTTTCAATTAAAGTTAGGTGATAATTCATACAAGTTGACAAAAATAATTCTTTAAACAATTAAGTATTGTTTTTAATAATATTCAATTTCGTCCACTTTTCAACTAGTGTGAAGTAATAATGAATGCAATTCGACAAACCTAATGCTTTAAACAAAATATTATTGTTTATAATAATCTTCTACCATATTCTTGCTGGACGTTGGTTTTTTTTTAGAAATTTTTAATTGATAGTCCGCTTTGTACTTAGAGTGAGGTAATAATTCATGTAAATGGAGTGAAAAGTGAAAAAATTAAAAAATTTCAGAAAAACCGCAACTATCAAGCATTAATAAAGAAGATAGTTATAAACAATAATAATTTGTTTAAACAATTAAGTTTGTTAAATTGCTTTCAGTATTACCTCACACTAATTTAAAATGAGATAAAAAATGAAAATTACAGAAAAACTGCAACTATCTAGCATTATTCTAAGAGAATATTGTAATAAATAATAATAAATTGTTTAAACAATTATTTATGTTAAATCTAATTCATTATTGGTTGGCCCTAACTGAAAAGTTGATAATAAATTGAAAACTTGGGAAAAATCCGCGACTTTCTAACTCTGTGTTAGAGAAAATGTACTAAAAATAATAATAAATTGTTTAAACAATGCATTTAAACATCTGATTATCAATAGAAAGTAGTATTATAACCTTTTTTACTTATGCAGAAGATTTTTTGGGAGGCTTCAAAATATACTTACGGGGGTGATATTTAAAAAATCAGTTTTGATTCGTATTTTATGGCTAATTGTGAAGAAAAAGGTTGAATTTAAACTCGATTTAACTAATATTAATGAATCTGAATAAAATGTACAAAAATTTTTTTTTCTTGTGGAAAATCCGTGTTAAAACTTGAGTTAAAACTTCATGATTTGACATGGCATTGCTCATTTCACAAATTGCCCAGGTATTGTAAGTAATGTCAGACCAAATACAGATAATAAATATGTATTATTCCAATGACAATTTAATTAAATTTACAATTCAATATAAATTAGTTTCAAATTGGTATGTAATTAAACTCGAAGCTGTCATAAAAACCCGAGGTAAACAATTGTAAATTAAAAATGCATGATACTATTCAAGATTTTTCATCCAGAAAAGGGTTTTTTAATGTTCCTGCAAAAGAAAGAGTGAAACCAATAAGTGCTTACTGTTTATGCGTAAAAAATAAAGTTTAGTGTCAATCAAAATATCATCCCAGTATGCCATGTTGTAATAAATAGCAAGTAAACGTGTGTTGAATTCTATAAGTGTTCGAAAATTTATCATACCCATCTTTAACTGCATCGTTATATTCAAAATCTAGATTATATGCTATACGATTACATACTTTGCCTGAAATGGCCAGACATTATATATAATGCCTGGATTATATACTTTGCCTTTAACATATATACAAACTTCTATTTACTTACTATAGAGGGCACGAGTTACGTTTTTTAAAGCCAGACACGACGAATCACTACTTTCTCATTAAGAGGAGACGATTTATTTAAATTCTAGGAAATGAAACATTATATAAAATATCTAACACTAAAAGCTGTCAAGAAAACACTACATTTTATGAAAAGAATCGTCTGGTACACAAAACTCTTGATATTTGATAGAAATAGTCTAAACGTTGACATAGAATCGACATTTGCCACGTATTAAAATAATAATAATATTATTGTTAAATTATACTTACCAATATAATTGAAGAAATGCATCAAGATGAATACAAAAGCGCCAAAAAGGAGCCACATTTTCTTTTTAGGTGGATAAAACTGACACTTAGAATATCGTAGAGGACAATCGATGATTTTTCAGAAATCCGCTCGCTAAAACTCGTATATATACTAGCTGTTTAAGGTACATATGTTTAAAACGGAGTGTAAAAATAGGTTCAGATAACAACACTTAATATATTGGTTTCTCCACCTTGATATGTTTCATAATCTTCTGATTGCAGAGTGATATCTGTGGTAATACTTGTATAAAAATGTAAATAATATCACTTCAGAGTGATATGTATTTAGAATTTGATTCAAGAACTATACAGTTACTCGAGATGAACACAATATGTAATCACATAGCAAATTATTTATAGTTTTCAGTTCTTAAAGCTTTTATTTTTTTTAACAGTCGTAAATAATTACGAGCATGATTTTTAAAATACATATACGCTATTTTCCTATAATTGTTGTCACTTTGTGTAATGTACATTCTCGTTTTAATAACTCGGATTCATATAATTTCAATTTGAAAGAAGTAGAGATCATTTAAAAAAATTGAGACTCCGGATGCAAAAAAGGAGATATGGAATTATTTCGCGAGAATGAGAGAATTTTGCATCCGGCGCCTCAATAGATTTTAGTTTGTAGTTAATTTGTGATTCCTTTTTTTTCGAGTTGAGATTCAAAAAAAAATTTTAATGACTTATTTTTTAAGCACATTTGTTGTCAAAACTTTTCTATGCATGTTTCAATAAGACACATTCGTTGAAGCTTTTGACATCGTTGCTTTGCACGCTTGATCAAAAATCGTACTTTTGACAACACCAAATTTCCAAAAGTTCGACTTTTAATAGCAAGACACGTAATACGGAAATCGAAGATGCACTTTTACGAATATCTCTCATTAACTCTTGCCGAAAAATCTTTTGACAACAGCCGACATTTATGTTGTCAAAAATGTTTAAATTCGCCTTTTTCTCGTGTCAAAAGTACAGTATGACAATCGTACGGTGTCCATCTGATTACCACTCTGTTTCTCGTAGGAACATGCAACAAGTTCCAAAATTTCAAATTAAAGTTTCATATTACTTGAAATTAAATCGTCGTTTTCGCGTATGTGGTGTTATTACATTAAATTCACAAAACAAGATGTTCCTATTGTACCACGTGTGCGTGATTATACCATGGAAACTTTCGCCGTTTGCTTTCGTGACTAAAGCCTATAGATCACGGAAGTGTCGGTGTTTATTTCTATTTATTCTCGACTTTCAAGATTTGGCAGTGCTTCCTTTACCCCGGAAAAAAACTCCAAAAGCGAATTATACGAGAATAGTTTTCGTTAATTAAAAATTAGTATGTACAAACTAGTAATGGGATTTCACGAATGAAGAAAACATTAAACTATTGTATCAGTCTACTGACATAACATTCACTTAATTATTTATAACTTTGTTGCAAATAATTTTTACAAAAATACTGTCGCAACTTTGTTTAGACAACAGTAGATTGACCCACTAGATAAATCAATTTATATCCATGAAACAAATGGATATATAAACAGCTATAAATTATCATATTGACGCAATAATAGAAAGATATTTGCTTAAATTAAGCATGCACGCAATCAACCGAAATAATAATTTAAACGTAGTTGAGTGTAATACCACCAATTCAACGTACATTGGCAATACATTAATCATACAAAACACGCTAATATATTGATAAAGAGAAAATAGTAAAGAGTAACTCAAAATAAATAAACCACAGAAACTGAAGAGGAATTAAATTAATATAAATAAATGTTAAAAACGAGGCAAATAAAACATATTTAATAATTTAATAATATAACAAAGTTTTTCAGCCGTCTCTTAAAACATTTTCAAACGTACTTTCTTCTCGGAATCCGTAGTAAAGTTTCTATAAAGTAATATCACTGGATTGACTTTCAGGGGAATGTTGCAATTTGATACCCACTTTCACTCCACCCTTCTGGAAAACCACCATCTTAGTGGTTGGATTGAAATTTAATCTGCACTCTCAAGAATATACGAAGTTTTTCACAGAATATAATTTTTTTTAATGTATAATATTCTGTATTGGCAGAGAGTATATCAAGATTTTATTTAGCATTCCATTATAATAAATCCTATTTATTTTCAAAAACTGGTCCTTCGAACCAGATTGATAAGTGATACTGATAAAAATTAAATAAAAAGCTAACGAGTTAACATCTAACTACAGGCCTATCTCCTTTAAATATGGAGTGGTATTTAATCTACGTCTTGTATTTACCACTGAAAGAAAAATGCAAAATATATAGTACTAACACCTCAAAATAAAAGTATAGCCTTTACAAATGAAAAACTCTTTTTATGTTTAGAGTGACTTCCAGCTAACTTCTAATATTTCCAGGCAGAAAAGAAAAACAACAAATGTATCGACCAGAAAATATGAAAACATGAATAGTAGAAATATAAAACATATCATTTCTTGATATGTATAAATGATATATGCTCAACGTTTTTACTTCAAAAGAAAGAGAACTCAATTGCTTAATTCATAAAAGTAATAATCATTCTAGAACCATTCAAGAAATTAAACAGAAACTTACTAAGAATTCAAGCCTCAGAAACTTTATGGCAGGAAAAAATAGGGAAAATAGGGATAATTTTTAGAAAAATAGGTAACTTTAAGCAAATAAAAAAAAGTTAGTAAAAGCTTAAACTTAGTTCATTTTATGCACTAAAAACATGTATTAGCTCTGTGAATTTATTTTTCAAAACTTTCCATTTATATACCATCACTATTCTTGAAAATTGTAAATCTATTTAATTTCTAAAACTCAAGTTTGAATTTAGAACTGTAAGGGCTTGAATTTTTGTGCCTTCAGATTCTGATTTCTACAAAAAATTAGTACAATAGGATATTATAGAATGAACAAAGAAACATAGAAAAAACAAAGAAAATCGGGATCTACTGACTCATCTATCTAAGCTGAAAAATTCATTCCTAAATACGTGCAAAGAACTTACACAATGATGTCCACAATAACAACATGTGACTGGATAAAAACTCCACTAGCTGATATTGACCTTCCTAACACAAGGACCTCTCTTTGCCGACAGAAACACAAGTTTTCAACGTCGAAAACGACTTGTTAGAATGTTAGACAACGGAAGCACCAAAACTTGTTTGTTTGGAAACAAAGAAAACTTTCACTGGAGATGCACTGAGATAAAAACGATGAAAAAGAAAGTTCGATTTTTCGATATATGCTACTGCTAATGATATTAAGAAATATGACTATGATAGTGGTGATATGTTAGTTGGATATGTGAATGCGAGAAGGCGGATACGCCGAGTCGATGAACGTATTTCGCGCGAAATGGAGCCTCCGATCCCCGAGGGTTAGATAGATTCTACCCCATGCAAGTCCAGGGGTGTACTGTTTTACCCCTCGCCCCTTGATGCGAGAAACCCGGGAGCACAGCAGGAAGAAAGAGAAAGAGATATAGAGAAAGAGAAAGGGAGAGGGAGCGCAAGCGCTCTTCTGGCCCGCCACCGTCAACCCCCTTGCTCCGCGGTCAATGTCACCGACATCCCTGAATACTGGTATACTGGCTCTACTCCAGTTCAGATAACGTCACGCCAGCAGCCCCACTAGGGACATTGGTCTTCTCTACTTCTTTTCCAAACCTTCAACCCCTTCTGCCACCAACCACTTGCCACCATCCTATCTCATCCCAGCCCTTACTCTCCAAGATAGTTAACCTTGAACGTTGCACAGAACCATCAACTTTTAAAGTAATTTTTTTTTTGTTATTAGAGCGAAAAGTTAATTATGAGAACCACGTATTAAAGTGGAAGCAATTTCAAAACTTGTTTGGTAAAACTAACGCGGATTATTCAACAGTGTTGTCATTCATTCAGAGTCAATAAACCGAGGATTGGTTTTATGCAACTCTCTATTCTCTTCTATAAGTTAACATTTTCATTTCCAATCATTTCCTAATATTTAATGCACCCTACGTACTGACGATTTGAATCATCTTCTTGTAACTTTAATTCTATGTTAATTTCTTCTTTATCTTCATTGATTGAATGCTCTGTCAATATAGGTCAAATAATAATGATAACATGGAACGTCTTTCAAACATTGCCAGAAATTTATATATAACCTGCATGCAGTTGGTACTGCAGATTTAACCAGAAGTCACATAATCTTTGGTATTTCACTAAGGTGATAAGCATATCACGATATTCATTTTCCGATTTAATGCATTAAGATTTAAGCACAATTCTTTAAGATTTAACGCTTAAGCACAATCTCTGTTGCAACATTTCCACAGCGTACTAAAATTTTACGAAAACCTGGGACATGCATACCTTAAAAGTAAAAATTTTGAATGAGCTCTTGTGCTATCCTGAAGAGAGAGTTCAAGTATAATATTTACAGAGAAGCAAATCTCCGCTTCCGATGCTAGAAGATGTATAGAGCAAGTCTGGCAACTTTATGATCACACCTCCTATTACTAATTTTAAATAATTTTTCATGAAAGACACTGAAGAATTTGTAGAGGAATCCTTACCAGAATGGTTGCTGGAAAAATTAATAGTTTCTATTTTATGCATAAAAGTATGTATTTTTCTTTTTTGACTAGTCAACTTATCGGGAATATGTACGAATGTGGATTGAACTATAAAAGTAAATTTTTTCAGAAAGCCTTTATTTTGCGGAGAAAAGAATATTTTAAAATTTCTAGAAATAATTCGTACCGTATCCGGAACTTTTTTTAAGAAAGTGAATGCTTTATCTTCAATAGTTTCTCAATTATAGATATTCTGTTTTACACTCAAATAAAGGCTATAAGCAATAAGAACTAGCATTAAGAACTGGTTTTCCAATTGACTCGTAAAGTTTATCCTTCAAAATAGCAAAACTATTTGGATCCTCTCTCCGTAAATGAAATTCTGTCAAGTGTGATAAGAAAATGTATCAGCTTTAAAACGGTTACTAAATCGGTACCCTGGAAACGTAAACAGTCAGGGTCGTCTGAACCGGTTCCAATTGAAATGCATAATATTGCGCAATATACTCGACTGAGTACTCGCGCATTGCCGGCCTTCCAAGGCAAGCGTCGCAGCCATCTCTAGCCCTGCCCGCTGAGAAACTGAGTGGGCCAGCAGTTCTAGGAATTCAAAAAACCGGAAAGGCTTCTATGGAACCTGGAGTGTAATTGTTTTCCTGTAGAGTTGACCAAGAACTAAACTTGAAGAACGGAATCAAAGTCTATGCATCAATGTCTCTGTTCACCAAATATTGAAATAATGTTTAAAAACATTATCTCTAACAAAAACATCTTGTGTAACAGAATTCCACAAAAAGTCTTAAAAACTGATGTTTGAAAACATACTTTTCTCGTTTTAAAACTTTTTACGCAATTCTGTTACACAAGATGACTTTATTATAGATTATGTTTTAGAAGATTATTTCAAAATTTACTAAACAGATACATTAAGCCATAGAATTATAAGAATTAAAATTTCAATGCGTACCGAAAAAATCCAGCTATACGTACTGAAATTTCGGTACAAATAGCCCCTTTTCAGCTGCCCTTATTTGTACCGAAAAAATCCAGCTATTTGTACCGCATTCCGGTACACGTATCCACGACGCCTTTTATAAACGCAAAAATATTAGTTTCTTCTAAAAATTTAATATCTGGATGTTGTCTTGTTATCTAATAGTACAAATGAAGAAAATATCTTTAAAAACATAATCTGTAACAAAGTCATCTTGTCTAACCGAATTGCACACAAAGTCTTAAAAACTGATGTTTGGAAACTTTCTTTGGATATTTTCTTCATCTGTACTTCCAGGTAACAAGACAACAAGGAGATATTCCAGTTCTAGGGAAACTAATATTTTCGTGTTTAAAAAATGTTTGACATTTTAATTCTTCTTTTATTATACCAGAAACTCAGGAGAACGTTTTGATAGGAATATTATGCTGAAAAAAAATCATGCCGCATGGAAACCCCTGACTATTAGCAAAAATATTATAATTGTCAATTACCTATGGGCATCAAAACCACAAATACAAAAATTTGTTTTAATTTTTTCTTATACCTCTAATAGATGTACTCAATGATATGGTACGAATAACTTTTGATTCACTTGTTACTACACTGTATGAAACTTCTGTAGGAAACTTCCAACAAATGTATTGGAAGCTTATTTCCGAAACGTAAGGTAACGCTACAATACATGATGTATTGAAATTTTACAATATTTCGTTGAGTTCGCGCTACGGTGACTCCACCAATTACAACACTCACAATACATGCATTGCAGTTTCTCCATTCCAATATCTTGTTTGGTATTTTACCTTACCCTTGTATTGTAGAAATGCTGTAGAATTCCAAACATTTTTAGCAGGGTACGAATAAGAAATTCATTTAAAAAATATTATTTTTCGACTCATTTCATGTTTTTAACTTGACTATTTTTGAGGCAGCACTGAGAATCATGTGATCTAGTCCCTCTAGGAGTCAAACTTCATTATTTGAACTAAAGTTTCATCAAATCGAAAAGCGTTTTCACTTTTAAAAAAGTCTTTTTTGGACCACCCTAATTCCCCTTTAATTGAATATGAATTTATTGTTTGAAATACAATTCATATTGAACAATAGAATAGAAAAGATTTGGACTTTTTTGTAGAGGATTAATAAACGAATTATGGAAACGCAAGAGAGATGTTATGTATATTTTCACTTATTTTATACAGGCTTCACAAAGCGGTTTTCGGTAGTCCGGCGGATGTGAGCAATCATCCATGTCGTGTCATAAACAGAGACATTTTCTTTTATGTATTTGGCGCCCCAAGAAAGGTTTTTAAGGTGGGAGGCAATCGAGATAATGGAGTCACTTACCTAGGCACAATTATTTTAAAAAGTTATGTGAACTTGTTATACTTGCTAAACACGAGTGGTAAATATGAATCCCTATTCAAATGAAGTGTATATTGATTAAATCAATCAATGCCAGGGAACTGACATAAGATAATAATTATAGAAAAGTTTCATGATTTATGTGGAGAAAACTCTTATCAAATTTTCCTGAAAAACTTTTAAAAATGTTAAAGAAAAAGCTGAAAGAAGAAGCCGAAGAAGAAGTCGAAGCAGCCTTTTTTATTATAATGTTATTTTTTACGATTAAAAAAAACGATGCTTCTTATTAAAACAATTTATAGACCTTTTTGAGATGAACAATTTTTCTTGACAATATTTTTTCGTTTACTGTACAGTTTGACCGGAAAATGGATTAAAAAAAATGTTGATAACATTTTTCACAATTAAAGCAAAAAATATGCATCTTATTAAAAAATGGTATAAAGAAAATTTGTAAACCTTATTAAGATAAATAATTTTGCCCTTTTTAACATTTGTTTGTATCCCGCATAGTTTGACCGAAAAAGGGAATTTTTTATTTTTAATCAAATGCGAATGCCCTCCATCTTCAAAACTTTTTTTGGGAGTTCATATACCTGAAAAATAAATAAAATTACTTATGACACAATTTGCACAATTCGCATCGAAAATGTTTACTATCTGCAGGAAAAGGTGGTTCTTTAGTATCAAAACTCTAAAAAACGTGTCAAATTTTTAAAAATGAAGGGTCCATATTATTTCACATGCGGCAAGTCTCGCTGCGGCAAGTCAGACCTGCGGCATGTTACATCTGCAGCATGTTACATCTACGGCATGTCACATCTACGACATGTCACATCTGCAGCATCTCTACCTAGCGGCATCGCTCGCCAGTGGAAAGGTATTCAACCAATATTATTTCTGTGGCCTGTCACAGGGGTGCGTTCTCGCCTCCCACGAGACGCTGGAAAAGGGGTAGAACTTTGACCAACATTATTTCTTTGGCCAGTTACAGGGGTGCAATGAGAGATGCCGCAAAAATGTCAATTTCGCTGTGAGAAAAGCCGCGCGGGAGAGAAGCTGCTAGATAGAGATGCCGCAGTTGTGACATGCCGCAGATGTGACTTGCCGCATGTGACATGGTATGTCCCCAAAAATGAATTTATTTTGGACGATCTGTACTTTTATATGAAACTTATAATTTTTTAAGTTGCAATAAATCAATTAAATTTAATATGTTTTTTGTTATTCATTTACGATTTCAAGTTCTATAATTAACAAAGTCTGTGTCAAGTTGTCCCGAAAATTCGGTACAACGGAACACTTCGTTAAAAAAAAAAATTTATTTTTCATCACTGCTCGATCTAGCTTCTGAAATCCTCAAAATAAATTCTTCAAAATGTTCCTAATATATTACATTTTTTTAAGTAACGATTTATCCGACTGACTAACTTGTCTAAAAATCAGTCTCGCCGTCTGAGTGCCCTGAGTCCCAAGCAATTACGCAGTTGATCATCAAAGTCGGAACAATTAACCTAAATCGCTGCTTCCCTGTTTAACATTCATTCATTCCGTGGGTAGTTTCCAGGTCAATTTACGCCAGTGTCAAGTGGAAGTGATCGCGGTCAGTGTGAAGTACTCAGGGTCTATTAGCGATGCCTAAGCTGCCTAAGGGTGGTAGCTTGATGGACATCGGACAATATACTTAGCCTTTTTACGACAGCTCTTTAATCCTGACTTTTTTATTTGTGTACTCAGTACTTTTTTCACGATCGCGAAAACAGTTAAAATAAATGTCCATTATTCGTACGTCTTGATTTATTTTTTATGCTAGAAAACATCTATTCTACAAAAATATGTTTCTGTATATTCTAAAAATACAAATTTTAACTTCTGCAGAGATTTTTAGTTTTTTATTTCGATTATAGTTATGTTAAGCGTATTACTACTAAAGCTGCACGCAGCACTTTCTCGAGGTAACTTCTTATGGTATGGGAGCTGTGATTACATAATTAAGTATATAGCTTTTGGTACGAACTGCATATTTCATGCGCAGTTCCTACGTTAGGATGTTTCATGCATATATGCAGATAACTGCAAGCAAAGTGTTAGTATCATCCTACAGGATGGATCAATGCCAATATATAATTGCAAATGAGGTTATTTCAAACTGAATTTACATTCAGTTTGAGATTCATGTAAGGTAAGATTAAAAATCAATTTAAAATTATAGGCCAGTAATAAATTCTGAAGTAATAAAGTGTCGCAAACAAATTACAACTACAGAGCCTTTGAGATTTACTGTATAGTTTAATAGTTTCATAAGAAAGATAAATATTTTAGAATATTTACAGTTACTTGTTTTTAATCAGTGGACCCTCTCATCTAGATTTATATTTCAATCTAAAAGTAATTTCAACAGCATCGTAAAGATGAATTTCGAGGAAAGTTTCTCTAATAAGATAGCTCGTCGTTTAAGCTTTAATCAAACAGACTGCACGTCTTCATTTTTATTTTTCTTCTATTTTTAACAGTCTTTCTCACTTTCTTACTATACGCTTTTAATTGTCATAGTTTTCTGTGCTCATTTTCTGCTTGAATTATTTCTTAAGTATGAGAATTTTTTCTTATATTTAATATATCCAGTCTCGAGACCTTAATGAAATTTTGCTTTGAATTACGAAAGCTGATGAGAAATTAAATTGATGTGTAAAAGCATCTTCTAAAAGATCAAAAGCAACCTTATCGAGTGAAGTAAAATATATGAACTTTCAACTCAAGAAAGCATTTAAGCTGTTAAGAATTACAAACCCTTAAACTAATCTAGTGCTAATTTGGCGAAATAAAAATTGGGTGCTTTTACAGATTGTGATCTTAGCAAAGAAAACCTTGCAATAAAATGCTTCAAGAACCGAAGTGAAAGCAGGTGAGAAATCGTGGACTTCCTCGGGACCATTAACTCTCATCTCAACAGTCGTTTTTTTAGCCTAGCGAACTGCGGACGAATCCAAGAAAATCCAGAGTAACAAGCGCTAGAGGAAAAACCTCGCCTAACCCAAGCGTTGGAAGATTACCGTGAACGCCTCTTAATCTGCCCATTTTGTCAAAGAAAGTATCTTAATATGGGAAAAAACCTGAACCGGTGAGATTTCACTGATGAAATAGCTAGAAATGAGCCATTTGGATAGGTGCATTGCTCGGATCAAGTCGGGTTTTAAGAAACCGACATAGCTGAGTTCTGATCGAAAAAATCCTATTAGAACCAGGCAGTTCGAAAGTCTTTAAAACGGACTTCAAAGAAAAACGCTGGTGTTAAATTTGTTGCAGCTCAAATGGCAATGGTCCCAAAACCAAAAACCTATAACCTATAATAATATTGGTTGGGAATGAAAATCAACTGATTTGAATAGGACATTTTAAAATGCTGGCCATTCCTTGTTAAACATATTTTTATGTTTTAAATGAAGAATAATTAAAAATATTAAAGTATCAGACTTCACATCCCAAAATGCTCTCAAAAGACGGAAAATAGGGTGATTTTTCACAAAAATATGGGAACAATTGGGGAATAAATTCTTTTAAATAACTTTAATGTGGATACCATATTCACTTCAATATGAAATGATTTATATTTTTAAGATTCTATGTCGAAATATGATGCATTTTCAATCAAATAGTTGAATTTTCAACCAAAACAGATTTCTTACCAAAAAAGAACAAATTTTAACCCAAAAAGACGAGTTTTCAACCAAACACTTGAATTTTCAAAAAAAAAAAGTAATTTTCAACCAATCGGTTTCATTAACAATCAAATAGTTGAGTTTTCAATCAGAAGAGATAAATTTTAAATAACATAGTTGAACTCTTGAACAAATAGTAAAATTTTCAAGCCAAGAAGACGAATTTTTCAGAAGACAGTAAAATTTTCAACAAAAAAGTTAATTTTCAACCAAAAAAGATGACTTGTCTACCATAAAACATTAATCTTTAATCCAAAAGGACGAATTTTCACCAAAAAGTTGAATTTTTGAATTAAAAAATGACTCTATCAAATAGTTAAATTTTCAAAAAAATAATTGAAGTTTCAAAGAAATAGTTGAATCTTTAACAATATAGTCTAATTTCCAATTTACAAAAATGCATTTTCAAACAAATGGTTGAATTTAAAAAAAAAAACCTAAAAATCAACCAAAAACAGTTCATTTTCAACACCGTTGAGTGGAGTTCAAGGAGAAGATCTTTTTTCAGAAAAAAAAAAAATTAAAAATTATTTTCAATTCATAACTCCATCCAGGCTGAAAAAGACGTTAAAAATGTTCTGTTATTCTCTAATGATAATACAGATTCCTTTAATAATATACTTTTAATATATCTGATTTTTATATATGTCGCAATTTAATTTGAAACAATTAACAAAATATAGTGAATGCAATACTCATGCACTGGAAAGAAAGGTATTTGTACCAAGTGAATTTTACTTGGAAGTAAGTGAAAATCATGATTATTTTCAAAATTTTGAATTGAAAAAATTATTTAATTCTATCAAAGAAATTCTAATAGGATTAAGTTAACATTGTTTGATTCAATAGTACGGCCTCTTTGTCGGAGAGTAATATTTCTTTGAGTAAAAGAAATATTAATTGAAGACAAAAATATACATTTTAAACCAAATGAATGAATGCATTGTTCGAAATGTATGTGCCATGAATGGAAATGAATATTTCTTTGAACTGAAGAAATGCGAATTTATGGAAAGAAATGTATTTTAAAGTCAAACAAATGTTTTACATGCTCAAAAAACTATTTCCCTACATCAAATTCTTGAATATTTAAAGCAAAAAAAATATACTGATACAAATAAATATTTCTTTGGCTGAAACCATGCGCGAGTGAAATAGAGTACTTCGTAGTTCAAGTGTAATACATTTCCAACATTTCATTCGTTTTCCAAAATTTTCGTATATGGATTTTACAGAAAGTCTTATACATGATTTGAGAACGTCGAGCATAACGTTGTATTTATAATTTACAGAACTTTCTTTAATTGAATCCTAGGCAGAAATGAGGTTGGATCGACAAAAATAATTTTATTGTAAAACTATGTTAATAGTGTTCATAGTATATGGCGAGAGATTCTTGCTCAAGTATTTTCTAATCTATGCCGTAGTGCATGTCATAGAAAAAATTGAGCCATACAACAAACTATTGCATCATCTACTCACAGTTTGAATTAAGATTCCCGAAAAATAGATTTTTGTTAATCCAACGCTATCTCTCTTCAGTTATAGCCAGAAAATTCCAGTAAATTCAATATGAATGACACAAATTTAACATTTTGGATGAGATTTTCTTTCTTTATTGACTGAAAAATCTTTCTCTGTTGAAAATTCCTCTTTGTGGTTTTAAAACTAGTCTATTTTGGTTAAGAATTCAACTAATTTGTGGAAAATTGATATTTTTTGGTTCAATTCAACTATTTTTCATCGAAAATAAACATATTTTTTGGTGGAATTGTCAAATATTACACTTTTTGTTGAAAATTTATTTTTTCTTGATTGAAAAATAATTGCTTTAACTGAACATGTATCTATGTATCTTACGTAATTTTTCAATGAGCCCTTATAAAATTCTGTATGACTGTTGTCACTAAAAGTGCTTAAAATATATTTAGAAACAAACATATTTTTACATTAACATTATTATTGATCTCCTAAATATAAGATTGTGTTTATACCTAGAACAATTTTAGAATAGTTAGGGAATTTCGAAATTGGGATTTTGTAGCAACCCTGATATTTAAAGTTTAATTGGCAGAGAGGGAAAGGGGAATCCTTTTGTACCGCCCATTGTCCCGCCGAGGCTATTCCTCGAAAAAGGTAGACGAATAGACACTGAGCTTAAAAAATTGCTCAAAAAATGCTATTCTTATGTTACGATTAAGTTAAAGTTAACTATCGTTATTGGATATGGCTAAATTTGGATTTTGAGATATTTTTTTAATTTAATTTTCTTACCCAAAAATGACATTAATTGTAAACTTACTGATTAAATAGTAAATTTATTATTTAAAAAGTTCAGCATTTTAATGCTTCGAAAATTCCAAAATAACGAGCATTTACAAATTTAGGTTTTGCTAAATAACTTGATTCACAGAACTCATTAATTAAACAGTTTAATCAGTAAGTTTAAGTTTAATGAAATTGTTTGTAAAGAAAAATGGAAAACATCTAAATTGTCGGTTTTAAACTCATACCACAGGATCAAAAACTAATCAAAAGAGGTCCAATTTTGGATTGAGGAAGCAAAAATTAACCTTAGGGGGTACATAAGTTTTGGTTTTCAAATATAATTATTTGCATTACAATAATGCAATGAAAATATTGAAAAATGGTAATTTGCACCTGTTGTAAAAATACAACTTTTGATTGATATTTGACAATAAAAAGAAAAAATGCAAAGTGCAAAAAAGAAAAAATTTCTTTCTTCAAAACTGCGATATATATATATATATATATA
>CAKNWT010308808.1:0-15458 GCA_932066315.1 Andricus coriarius | reverse complement strand
ATGAATGTCTGTATCATGCGCTTCCATATTTACAATGGTATAAGAGCTTCAACCTTACAGGAAGGGTTCATCCGGTTCGAAGTATAGTCAATAACTTTTAAGGAAAATTCGTAGATAGAAAAGATTTGATGAATGGAATGTGTACCAATTCGGTATTATAATCTGGTACTTTTGCTTAGGGCCTCTGCTCTTAATTTATGTTCATGGTCATAGCGGTGTCTTCGTTTTTTTTTTGACCTTCTGCTTTTCAGTAGAGCACTATTTATCTCTAGAGTGATAAAACATGTTGCAAAATTACTTTATGAGCACATAATTCCCGGAAACATGGGTTCTTCCAAGGGTTAGTACAGTATATATCCACGTCTTTATAAACTATGGCTGGAGCAAGTATATCTTTATTTTTATAGATCATAAGCTTCGACTTTCTGAGAAAGGTTCTTCTGATTTAAATTCATTGTTCAGGTACAGTTGGTGTATGTTCGGAATGAGTTAAAGGGCACAGGTAATTTCGAAGGAAAATAAATGTCTAAATGTAGAAGATTGAAGCTGATGTTGCATCAGATATGTTTGCTGATTTTTTAGAGTCAATCGATGGTCGACTTCTCTTTCTAATCTAGTGTCTTTGTTTTAAAGATATTGTCGGCTCTAGGGCCTGACCTTCTTCTACTCTTTAGTAAAGCATTCCTTATCTCCAAAGTGATAAAACATATTGCATAACCACTTTATGAGCACGTTATTCCACAAAAACATGGCTATTGCTGTTGGTTAGTACAACATTTGCATAAAACACGCTTGGATCAAGTATATCTATTTTTAAAGGCTTTTTACGTTTCAACTTTCTGAGAAAAGTTCCTTGGAGTAAATTCTCATTTCACATATATCTTTGAAGAAAGCATTGTTACGTACATAAGATGATTGGATCAGATAGAGTTCTTGATTTTTTTCTGTTATTATAATTTGGTGTCTTTGTCACATTCGAAGTTGTAAAACGTGACCTTCTTCTGCTTTTCAGCAGAACATTAGTTATATCTAAAGTGGCGAAACATGTCACACTCTCACTGTCTGAGAACAATGCTCCTGATGTCAGTATGGGTTTGTTCCTGGCACTCCTACCCACATCTACAATGTTCACATTGTTTCAGATTCTCGGAGACAATCCTTTGACAGAAGAAATTAAATCGTTTCATAGAAGTGGAACAGAATTCTAATAGTAGTAATACTCCATGAGTTGTGGTTCAATATAAAATGATAAAATGATTGATTCTTGGTAATGGTAGTTAATTTTCTTTCCGCTATAAATATTAGTTATGACGATGCTATTCAGATGATACGTATCAATTAGGCTTTCTTCCTTAGTTTATGAGGTGGAAATCCGCGAGCCACCTACGTGGACGAGTATTACGCTTCTACGTGAATCTTGATAAGGTTGCAAGCTCGAAGACCTACTCCGTTTTCTCTTTTCATTTACGAGATAAAGCAGTACGGGATGTCCTGCACTGACTGCACTCGAACAGAGCAGTCTTAGAACGTGCGAGACAGGCAAATGGCGGTCACGATCTTCACTCGAGATTTGGGACACCTCGCGGTCAGTGGCGTAGCATCAGATCTGCAGAACTCCAGCAGATTATCACGCCCAGATATCGAGCGTTTCTTCGAAAGGGTTTAATGAATCCCCCTGTTCAATTGTCCATAGAACTCGCACGAGCCGACTGATTCAAAGAACACGCATTACTGCTGATCCTCGAAGATACCAGTTTTATCAGCAATCAATTTATACTTTTTTTTTCATCAGAAAAATTCTATAGACTAAAGTTCCAGAAAGAATGGGACTATAGTCTGTAAAATTAGTGAAATTATCTACTGGTGTGAAGAATTTATGTTATATGTCAAATTAACCTATCAGGGGCCCTACATATCCCATAACAGGTTTTGCTTTCACCCACAAACACACACGCACACTTGTGATACTGCCTTTAAGAATCCAGTAGCGCATCGTTACGTGGTCCGGTCCTCTTTTGTTCGAGGTAATGTCTGGAAAAAAAGAATTAAAAGAGAGAGGGGCAACCGCGAAAGGGTGAGAAGCATGACGATTGAGAAAGAGGGATTTGATACGAGGGATGACGAAGGTGGAAGCACAGGAAGGCGTTAAGGTACGATGAGGTGGGGTAAGTAAAGAAGGGTAAGAGGAGGTAGGGATGAGGAGGAATGCGGTTACGGTAGATCGCGGACCAGTCCCTGGCGCACCAGTCCGTCGAGTTCCAAGAGGCCCCCGATGGGTCCGAAAAAAAGAAAAGAAGAAAGAAAGAAAAACAAGATTACGTTGGTCCCTTGCCTTCTTCCATTTTAAGACTCGCCATTCAGTACAAACGACCAGCCGCGGACCAATAAACTTCCTTCCCTTTATACCTTGCGCCCAACTATATCGCCCTTATCTGGCTCTTATCGAAAAAACAACTACAACTGTCCTTCTCATTGATATTTATTTTTTTAGGGGCATCAAATTCAATTCGGAGAGCGGCAGAATTGGCTATTAGCTTCTGAGAGTAGATGGTAATTGAGGTTTAAGTTATGGGACAAGATTTTATTTTTCGAAGATATTTTTGGGATATGGGGTTTGATAATTAACTTCAGTAGAGTTGGGGATTTTAAAACCTGTAATGGTTACTGAAATTCCCGCACATTTCGAGGTCCATCTTAGTTTGGAGATTCGTCCGAAGTGTAGAAAGTCAGGGTCTTGTATCGATTTCCGATGATTGCAGGGTACAATAATTGCAAAACATTCCAACGGAATGAAGCCTGTACTTGAGGATATGACATCTTTTTTGAGTGTAAGAGATTGTAATTGAACCTGAGAGGAATTGTTAATTTCCTCTGGTAAGAAAAAAGTTGAAGGTTCTCAAGTTTAAAGAACATTTCTTTTTCGATCCATAAACAACAAAGTATACTGAAATGAGAGACCCAAGCTTCATGTTTCATAAATGCGTTTCAGTTTGATTTCAGGAAAAAAATCTCTCAATGGCACGTTTATTTAATTCCCAAACTGAAACGCAGTATATGAGAAATTTCAACGTAGCTATGAAACATTGAAAATGCGAAGAAGGGAAAGAATAATGAAGAATGCTCTTTTGTCAGTGTGGAAAATAGTGATTGGCGGAGCGGGGCTTAAATGTATTAGCGACAGTCTTAAAACGCGAGGGTTTAGAAAACGATCGGGATTTACTACTGCGCAAAACGATGTTCGAGGGGAGTTCCGGGAGTGCTGAATGCAAGCATTATGACGCAAAAGCAAGGGGGCTCGTTAGTGCGTAACTGGAAAAAGGCATTTATAGCTTATGAGGGCAGTAAGTTAAGAAACGCCACAAGCACCAGTTTCATTGGCCATAAGAAATTGAGCGTATCGCCTCCCTATCGAAAAAAGAACTACCGACTACTTTTTTATTTCCGGTTCCACTGGCATGTTGCATCGCTTTTGTACTGGAATAGAGTTTTTGGTCCAAAGATATGTACTGATAATATGATTATGGTAATGTTGCAACTCATGAAGAAATATTAGATTGACCTTCTTCGTCAGCCAAACTCAATCATCAGCTTGGGGTTCATTGTTGAATAAAGAAGGAGTCCACACAGATCACAAGTATATGTATGTATATCAAGTAGAGACTTGAGGGTAGAGACAATAACGCCCTATCAGATCGGCATTCCTCAGCATGCTGACATGACTGGAAAACTGAGATGAGACGATAACCTCTAACAACCATGGACCTGGCCAAGGCAATTTTGACCAGAGCACAAAAGGAGAGTGAAGCACTCTCATTATTTTCGACAGGATTGCAAATCATTCAAATGTTCTCGAAGATCATCAGTTCTCGATTGAGTGTACTGAGAAACTGGTATAACATTTAAATTTATGGGCATAATTGATTATTAAATAAGAGCTTAATTATCCAATTACTTCTAGAATATAAAGTCAGGATACTAGATCTCGTGACACTGATAAATTGATCTTCAATATTCTAATCGTTAATCTGGTGGAGGGTGGATCTGTATCATCAAGCGGTGATTATAACCAACCGGTATATGAAAGATTAACAAGTTGCAGCTGATGATAGAAGATAGACTCGACCTAAATCAGGACAATTAGTGCCATTGGCGATTTTTTATCTCGTGAACAAGCGAGAGGCTGGTGCCAAGAGGAACGAAGGACAGGACGTCGAGGTCATTCTTTATTGAAAGAGAAGTTCGCTCTGATGACAATAGCAATCACCTCTTCTAAATACTATAGATACAAGCAGGAAGTGTTTCGCCATTAGCTCTACTTAGCTTCGCTTAATTGAAGATAAAAGGCTGCAACTCCCCACGGCGCAATGCACTTAGTAGATTGGCATCTACACTTTTCTCATCTTTCACACGAATTAAGTTGTATAAAAATAAAAATTAGATAGTTGGATAGATATAAAATTATAAATTCTAATGAATGATTCAGAGGTTAATTCAGTCATGTATTTCCGGCAAAAAAAGATCGCCCTGAAAAAAGGGTTCACGCAAGAGGTAACGTAAGACCTAATTATGTGTAGCAACTTCCTTTCCTGAGGGAGTGAAGTGACCTAATTCCTCTCTTCCTCCCAACTCTTTCAAGCATCATAAAGACAGCTTCCGTTCACTTTTCACGCAAGCCCTTAATTAAAAACATACTTCTTCGTCTCGGAAGCAGTTGTGGTTGCAATTCATTCAGAAGTGGCTGAATGCAATGCATGCATTCCGTGAAGACTTATGGAGTATAGGAAACGTAGGTATTCGCAGTGACTTCACTATCGGTAGTCGATACTTGACTAGCGATATGCAAGTTCAATGCACTACTGCCATGTGGGTAGGAAACTCGGAATTGTAAAGTCGCGATATGTACCATAGAGTATTGTGTATGGTAGAAGCCGTGTTCTCTATGTGTATGTTCATATCCATATATATGTATTCAGCTTCTATAATTGCGTATGTACACGAAATTGAATATGTTTATGCTATTGAATATGTATATGGGATTGTATGTGTGCACTGTACAGGCCTTCTTTCAGCCAGGAAGGGTGCAGATATTTATCGGTACATGAAACGACAAAAAGGAAGGATACCCTTCCAAGAGCTTCTGTATTCTCCGCGGCAGGTAGTTGACACTCCTCCGTCGATAATACAGGAGTGAACACGGGAGGTCGCTCGCATCCATAAAGCGGCAGCTGCTGCCACATATGCAAATCAACAAATACGCAAGTACCGTTTTGCATAGAGAATGCCAGATTAACACCGGCGATTTTTTAACCTGGTTAACAATAGTTACGTGTATAGAAGTCTATTCCAACCGCCATCACTCGCGTAGAAATTATACTGGGATGCGGGTCCTTGATTGTAAAATATCTTTCGACTTACAGTTTAAAGAGGTGATAAATCTTAATCTCCTATTGAAATTATTTCCTTCTGAGCTTAGAGTCACAAACCCCATTATCTAACCCTCATATGACATTCAAGAGTTTCATTTTCAGATAATAAGCCGGTTAGTTATTTAGAAAAATTATTTCTTGATGTCTCAATTAGTTGTTGCTGTTTTTATATTCTAATTGGTGCTTAGTTATTGAAAACCAGTCGCTGCTTTCAGTATACTTCCCTAATCGAGTTTGTTCATCTAATGAAAGTTTTCTGGAAAAATTGCAAATGCAAATACTTGCATTAGCATACCTGGCGTGCAAGATTACAAGGGATGCACGTGGTTCAGAGATTAAATATTGCTGATAGGGTGCTAGGTCCAGGGTCCATTGCATTATAAAATATATACATATTATATCCCCCTCCTCATTAAGTAGGTATATGCTCCTTATCTCCCATCCAGACTTTTAAATAACTAAATTTTTTCTTGGTCGCGAAATAATTTTTCAGAATAATTTTATATAATAAATATTGCTCCATGATAATAGTGGTGTATATTACCACCTTTAGCGGAACTTACTCCCTTTCACTTTCGAGCAGCACAATTCCTATCAATTACGAAGAGATCACCCCTCCCTATCAGAAAGAGGATCTCGATCTTTGATTCAAATTATAGCTTTCGATATATCGATTACAGATGGTAGCAAAAACGTATTGCCGATAGGAAAACGGTGCATCAGGCTAGATTGTGGCTTGACCGCAAGACCTACATCAATACAGAAAATTAGTCTTGATAGACAGAATGAGATTAGAGAAAGAGTAAACAAATGTTACAGGAAAGTAAGCTGGTTATAAATAGAAGTAGCAAACTGAATCTGATTTTATTTGGGCCTCGCACTGGTATATTTTTAAAACTATTTTTACATTATTGACCTTCTAAGTATAAGGTTGTTTTTATACCTAAAAGAAAAATTAAGAACCTTCAGGAAAAAGCCAGGGGATTTTAATTTTTAATTTCGATGACTTGGAATGAATCGAACCTGACCTGCAGAACAGGAATTTCCTATCAAAAAAAGTGGACTTCCTAAAAAAGTATACGAAAACCGGGTTTCATTATAGGGGTCTGACGAGTTTCCTTACAGTTAGTGTCTCTCCACAAATTCCTGGTTTTAATTGGCCGTGACTCAGTCTGCAGTAACGAGAAGCGGTTCAATTGTTCTCCATTGAGATCAATTTAACGTTACACAAACGAAAAAAGTGTCGAATAAAAAATGTGGATGTTGATCGTACGTTCAAGAAAGTTTCACGTGTCCAATCGCTAGCACATTGAATTACACTCTGGAAGGACACATCTCTCCAGGTCTGACCGATAAAGAACTGGTGATAAATTATTATCGCTCCGCAGGTTTCATTAGATAAAGCGACGAGATAAAGCCGGATCGAGCTTCTTGAGCTCATTGGATTCATTTTCACCTTCCTTTGCTGTGTGGGATTAATAACAGAGGATAATAATAATGAGTAAGCTTGAATTTATAGTTATTTCCTTCGGCATTTATGGGTGCAATTAAAATAAATTTTACCACTCTCGTCTGGATTAAGTTTATAATGAAAGTATAAATATATAAGGTTGAAAATCAAGAAGTTGGAATTAGGGAGCGAATTTTTGACAAAAAAAGTTCATTTTCAGCCACAAGACGTGAATTTTCAATCAAGAAAGATAATTATTCTACATAAAAGATGAATTTTCAATCCAAAAGGATGGAATTTTAACGAAATAGTTGAATTTTCGACCTAAAAAGATGACTAACAAAATAGTTGAATTTTTTAACAAGTAGCTGACGTTTTAAACTACAAAGATGAATTTTCAACTACGAAGATACATTTTTTACCGAATTAAGTGTGAAAAAATAGTTTTCAACAAGAAACGAATTTTCAACGATTTGAATATAACTAAAAAAGACGAATTTAAACAAAAAATATTGACTCCTCAACCAAAATGATGAATTTTGTACCAAATAGTGAAATTTTCAACTTATACGGGAATAATTTAAAAAAAAATGGAATTGCTAGATTTTAAAATTTAAACAAATAATTTTTAACAACAAAAAATGAACTTCTAACAAAATAGTTGAATTTTCAAATAAATAGTTTAATTTCAAACCAAATTGTTCAATTTTCTACCAAAGTAGTTGCATTTTCAACCAAAAATATGAATTTCCAACAAAAAAGTTAATTTTCTACCAAACTGTAGAATTTTCAATCCAAAAAGACAAATTTTCAACAACAACAAAATTAATTTTGTTTCCAAATAGACAAATTTTCAACAAAATATATGAATTTTCTACCAAACAGTCAAATTTTTAGCTTATAAAGGAAAAATTGTCAACCAAAAATGGAATAGCTACATTTTAAAATAAAAAAAAAAATTTTTAATAAAAAAAACGAAGTTGAAACAAAATAGTTAGATTTTCAAATAAATAGTTTAATTTTAAACCAAATAGTTTAATTTCCTATTACACTGTTGAATTATAAAGCCAAAAGGACAAATTTTCAACCAAACAATTAAATTTTCGACCAAAAAAATTGGCTTAAAAAAATTGTTGAATGTGAACAAAATAATTAAACTTTCAAAAAAATAGTTGAATGCTTTATTAAATATTTGAATTTTAATCTACGAATTTGCAAAAAAAAAATATGAATTTTGAATCAAACAGTTGACGTTTTAACTAAAAAAATTCAATTTTCAATGAAAAATGCAATAGTAAAATTTTCAGTTAAAAAAACTACTTTTCCACAAATAAAAGGGAATTATCAACAATTTGAATTCAACTGAGTAAGGCGAATTAAAAAAAAATATTACAGTTTTCAAGCTAAAAGGTAAAATGTTTTAAAAAACAGTTGCCCTTTAAGCCATAAAACTAAATTTTCAGAACGAAATTTTATTTTTAATCAAGAAAAATGAAATTTTTAAGTAAAAAAAGATAAATTATTAACCAAAAATGGAATCATTAAATTTTTAGTTTGAAAAACTAATGTTTAACAATAAAAAACAGCTAATTTTCAGCTAGTTGAATACAACTAAAAAAGACGAATTTTTAACAAAACAGTTGAATCCTCAACCAAAATGGTAATTTTTCAACAAACAAGATTAATTTTGTATCTACCCAAATAGGGGAATTTTCAACAAAATACATGAATTGTCCACCAACTAGTTGAATTTTCAAATTATAATGGAAAAATTTTCAATAAAAATGTCATAGCTACATTTTCAGATAAAAATTAATTTGTACCAAAAAAAAATGTATTTTCAACAGAATAGTTAAGTTTTTAAATTATTAGTTTAAGTTTTAACAAAAAAGTTTAATTTTCTACCAAAGTAATTTAGTTTTCTACTCAAAAAATGAATTCTTAACCAAAAAATATGAATTTTCAAGAAAATAATTGAATTCTGAACCAAAACAAACTAATTTTCAAGAGAAGAGTTCAGCATTCGAACCAAGAGTTGAATTTTCAATATAAAAGTTAATTTTTTAACCAAGAAGAAGAATTCTCTACAAAAAAGATTAATTATCAACAAAATTCATGACTTTTTACCCAATTACTTGATTTTTCAATTAAAAAATATCAATCTTCGACCAAAAATTTCGACTGAAAAATCTGTATTGGTTGAAAATTAAACGCTCGTTGAAAACTCATTCTTTTTTGTGCAAAAATTTCATCTTTATGTTTAAAAATGCAAGTTCGGTCGAAAATTGCTCTGTTTTGGATGACTATGTAACTATTTTGTTAAAAATTCTTATATTTCCGTTCAATTCAACTGTTTTTTTATTCAAAATCAAAAAAAATCTTGGTTAAAACATCAACTATTGCAATTTTTTTGAGAGCTCTTTTTTTAGGCTGAAAATCCAACTACTTGGCTGAAAGTCGAACTATTTTGTTAATTAAAAAAAATAACATTTTCACGTTATTTTTAGATGTCCCAATGATGTGCAATTAAAATAACTTTTAGCATGTTGGAATCAGGTGCAAGATCTCTAATAAACTAATAAACAAAATTCGACCAATTAGAGGGTTCCCCAGAGATAAAACGCACCTGATCAAAATTCATTGACTTCTCTCTGGGACAGTGAAATCAAGCGATCCGTTAGAAAACCAGTTTGACCACTCGAAAACGTTCACTTTGGGCATGGAGAGTTGTTTGTCTTCAAATGGACAGAAATGTTCTTTTTTCCAAAAACAATCAAGAGATGCAACGCGTGGGTTTTGTATTGCATTAAAATCTGAATTAGGAAGAGAGAGAGAAATAAAAAAAAATAAAAAAAGAGGCAAGCTTCATTAACATAGACGCCATCATCATCACGAGAAAACCCCATAATATGACAGATAAGTGTACTTCTAGACCGAGATTATTACAATCTTCGTTGCTCATAGGTGCTCCTTATGATACGAGATATTACAGCATCGATAAAATTTCACGGTGCAGATCGACGCAATTTCAAATAGCGACACCTGGAAGAGCCAGTTTCCTGAAACGAGTTATATAGTCGGTCGATTACATTACGGGTCGAGGGGAATTGGAACAGATTCAAGTGATCAGAAATACATTTCGACCGAGAGATTTATCTTTGCTCCAGAATTTACTTCTAGGCTTCATTTTTATGTTATTTCTTACGAATTTTTCAAATCAATTAAAAAAGTGCAATAGTACAGTGAAATTGCAATCGAAATTTATATAAGGAAGCGTCCACACATTAAGTGATATTTTCATCTCTGCCCTGCTAGTTTTAAATACAAAATATACACTGGAACCTGGATTTAAGCACAGTTTCGGTTATGGCCTTGGAGGTATGACACAATCTGAGGCAACTGACGCGCTCAGTGCGGCCCTCCTGTTTTTTGTCACGCATGACTGAGCAGCGCCTCTTCTCTCGGCCCTGCGGCGCCTCTCATCAGGAAACCGCTGGGTGACTTTAATTCTCGGAACGCACAAATCCAGTTAACTGAAATCCAGGTTCCAGTGTAAATGGAATTTTATGTAACCGTCAATCAAGCAATGAATAATGAGTTGAAACTATTTGATACTAGTATGAGAATACTTTAAATTAAATTCGTTAGACATTTTTTTTTAGTTGTGAATATTGATATACTTTAAAGATTAACTAAGACGAAGGATTAACTTAACAGATTTCACTATTTTGTTAAAAATAGGTTTCATTTTTGTTGAAAATTAATTTTTTAACTGAAAATTTAACTGTTTCATTTTCGGTTGAAAAATGTATTTTTTTTAGTTCAAAAAACCATTTTTTAAAAGTGAAAATTCACGTATTTGGTTGAATATTCATGAAATTTGTTGATAACTCATATTTTTTGTAGAAAATATATCTTCTTAATTAAAAAAAAATACCTTCTGGTTGAAAATTCAACGCTTTAGATGAATGTGGAAATCTTTTCTTGAAATTTTTTTTTTTTTTTAATGAAAATTAATCTCTTTGATTGCATATTTCACGATTTAGCTGATAATTCTTTTCTTTGATTGTTAAGAATTAATTTTCTTCACTGAAAATGTAACAATTCCATTTTTGGTTTTTAATGAACATTGTAAATTAAAAATTGATCCTTTCTGGTTGAAAATTCGTCTTTTTTGGTAGAAAAATAATCTTCTTAGTTAAAAATTCATCCTTTTTGGTTTGAAATGCAATTGCTTTTTATTAAAAATAAAAATATTTTTCTGATGAAATATTAACTATTACATGTTTTGTTAAAAATGAATTTTTTTGCTGAAAAATAAACTACTTGCTTTAAAGTTGAAATACTTTGTGAGAAATTTTGTTGTTGAAAATTCAATTTTTTGGTCGCAAAACGATTTGGTGGAAAATTAAACTATTTGGTTGAAAATTAAACTTTTTTGTTGAAAATTCATTTTTTCGGTAAAAAATTCGATTATTTTGGTAGAAAAATAGAAAAATAAATAGCCAAAAACACGAATTATCTATATTAAAACAGTTGAATTTTTAAATAAAAAGATGCATTTTCAACTAAAATGATCAATCTTGCAAAAAAAAGTTAAACAAATGAGTTGAACATTCCACCAAATAGTCGAATTTTCAATACAAAAAATGATTTTTTGACTATAAGAAGATTAATTTCATACAAAAAATTAAACAAAATGTATACATTTGTAACCAAATAGTTGAATTTTCAACTAAAAAAGAGAAATTATTAACAAAACAGTTGAATTACTTGGTTCAAAGTTAAAATACTTTGTAAGAAATTTTGTTGTTGTTGTTGCAAATTCAATTATTTGATCGCAAATAACCTTCTTTGTTACAAAATTTATATATTCGGATTAAACATTCAACTGTTTTGTAGAAGATTCGTTTTTTTGGCTTGCAAATTCAACAATTTGATGTAAAATTGAACTATTTGGTGAAAAATGAACTTTTGTCTTGAAATATTATATTTTCGGTTAAAAATTCGATTTTTTTTGGTAGAAAAATAAATAAGAAAGAGCCAAAAACACGAATTATCTATAAAACAGTTGAATTTTCAAATAAAAAGATAATTTTTTTAATAAAATGATAAATCTTGTAAAAAAAATATTTAACAAATGAGTTGAACATTCCACCAAATAGTTGAATTTTCAACGAAAATGATGATTTTTGAACGATAAGAAGATGAATTTTCTACAAAAAAACGTTTAACAAAATGTATAAATTTTTAACAAATTAGTTGAATTTTCAACTAAAAAAGATAAATTTTTAAAGAAGCAATTGAATTTTCGACTAAAAAGGTTAAATTTATAATTTTTCTTTAAAAATTCAAATAATTGGTTGAAAATTTAATTATCTTGATGAAAAGTCAACATTTTTATTAAAAAGTTATATCTTTTTGTTGAAAATTCAACAGTTTTGTTATAAACTTATTTTTTTCAGTTCAACTATTTTTAATTTCTAATTAATAGGTTTTTCTTGTGAAAATATCAAATAATGAATAAAAACATTTTGTAGTTTAAAATTCAACTATTTGGTTGATTGTTTATCTACTTTGACAAAAATTAATTTTTCTTGGTTAAAAATTATCATTTTGGTTGAAAATTCTTCCTTTTTTCGTAGAAAATTAATCTTTTTGGTTGAAAATTCATATTTTTTAGTTGACGATTCAACGTTAATTTTCTACTAAAAAAGACAAACATTCAACAAAATAGATAAATTTATAACTAAAACAGATACATTTTCAACAAAAAATAGATTAGTTAAATTTTCAGACAGAGAAATAAGTTTTTAAGCAAATAAGTTAATTAAGAAGTTAATTAAGAAAATGTTAAAGTTAACTACTCTGTTGAAAATTAATTTTTTTTTCTTGCGGAAGATTCATCATTATAGTTGAAAATTCATCTCTTTGGTTAAAAATGAAACTATTTTGTTGAAAATGCATTCTTTTTTGTTGAATCCAATTGTTATTGATCTAAATTAAAAATATTTTTAGGTTGAAATATCAACTATTAAAATTTTGGTTAAGAATTTATCATTCTTGGTTGAAAGTTTAATCAGTTGATTAAAAGTTGGAACTACTTTGTTCAAAATAATTTTTTTTTTTTGAAGATTCATATCTTTGGTTAAAAACGTATTTATTTTGTTGAAAAATAATTTTTTTGGGTAAAAGATAACTTTTTAAACTGAAAATTGACCTATTCTAGTTTTGGTAGAAAATTGATCTTTTTGGTTAAAGAGCAACTCCTTGATTTAAATTAATTGGTTTCCGTTAAGAAAACTATTTGTTGAAAATTAATTTTTTGGATGAGAAATAATCTTTTTTAGTTGGAAATTCAACTATTTGGTTAAATGTTTCTCTACTTTGTTAAAAATGGAATTTTCTTGGTTAAAGATTCATCATTTTAGTTGAAAATTCCTCCTTTTTCATAGAAAAATAATCTTTTTGGTTGCAGTTTCATCTTTTTTAGTTGATGATTCAACAATTTATTTTAAAGTTAACTACTTTGTTGAAAATTAATTTTTTTTCCTTGTAGAAGATTTATCATTATAGTTGAAAACTGACCTCTTTGACTGAAAATTAAACTATTTTGTTGAAAATGCATTTTTTTTTTTAAATTCCAATTGGTATTCATCTAAATTAAAAATGTTTTTAGGCTGAAATATCAACTAATAAAATGTTTGTTGAGAATTTCTCTTTCTTGTTTGAAAATTCAACTACTTGCTTAAAATTTGGAACTACTTTCTTAAAAATAATTGTTTTTGGTTAAAGATTCATATCTTTGGTTGAAAAAATAACTATTTTCTTGCAAATTAGTTTTCAGGGTTCAAAGTTTCTATTAAGAAATTTACTATTTGTTGAAAATTAATTTTTTGGTTAAAAAATAATCTTTTTTAGTTGAAAATTCAACTATTTGGTTGAAAATTTATTTATGTAGTTAAAAATTCAAATATTTGGTTAAAAATTCATCTGCTCCCTAAAAAATGGTTCTTCTTGGCTTGAAAACTCAACTATTTGGTTGAAAGCTAAACTATTGAATATTCGTCCGCTCTTCTTGTAAATTTAACTATTTGGTTATTGATGCAAATATTTTATTGGAAATAAATTTCCTTTTGTTGAAAATTTATCTTATTTGATATAAAATCTCTTACTACTTTCATTATGGTACCAAAACTTTAATTTTATTTAAAAAAATGTATTCCCTTATGATTTCCGTATGGGAAAATAGCCCAAAATTGGTACCGTAGTTTATGGATGTCCTTTTCACTCTACTGAATTTATTTCTTTTTCATTGAGCACTTCCTATTTCCTGACTCAATCGGCAAAAAACAGAACCTCAGCTTCCGCCTTTCAATCAATTTCCATATGGCCTATACGATAATGCAAAGACCGGAAGTGATTATCGGCTTCTTGGGGCGTTCTCTCATGGTAATTGATTTTGATAGCTTAATCTCATTTGAGTCAAACCAGCAAGTGTCTTCGGCTCTCTTCTCCGTTGGTCCATCATCGCAGAAGAGAATTTTGTTCAAGGCGCTAGAGTTTTATAACCTCTTGATCAATCAACCAACTTGCTTGATTCTTCCAACTTCCGAGTCTTCATTATAAGATCACTCTTCCGGAATTATCGTTAACTAAATGGATCTCCTCTCTGGCTCTTTGCCCTTCCACTCTTGCTGGATAGAAACCAGCATCGTATTCGTCATAGTCTTTATGTCTTACCCTCGACATACGTCTCACAATATCCTTCAGGAAGAATTTCCTTGTCAAGAGTGATTTCCTGGCTCTGTGATAAAACGTAGAAACTTAACTCACAGAGAGGAATATTACTTTTCCCAAGCCTTGACTCAGTGGTGTAGTCCTAAAAGAAAAAGTCGCCTGGCGGTACTTTCCACAAACTAAGACACCAGTTTGAGGGGGAAGGGGTCATTTACATAAAATTAATTAATAAATTTAATTGAAAATTTTTGAAATTAAATTAATTCAGAAAAAAGATCTACTCCTTTCACTCCACTGGGGTTGGAACACCAGGTGAACTGATTTCCGGTCAGGTGCTCTAAACACTAAGCTACAGAGAGATCAGAGGAAGAATCCTTTTTCTGTAACCTGTATTATCATCGGAGATAGTAACGGACCGATCATAAGAGAAATCATTTCACACATAAGGTTAAAATGGAAATCTACAATATCGATCAAAGTTATATCCTCTAATACAGAAAATATTTTAACGTCATCTCATACTAGATCGACTTATAAATTTAAAATTTTAAAATTAAATTTATTTAGAAAAAAGATCTACTCCTTTCACTACACTGGTATTCGAACACCAGGTCAACTGATTTCCGGTCAGGTGCTCTAACCACTAAGCTACAGAGAGATCAGAGGAAGAATCATTTTTCTGAGACACGCTTTATTTTTCAAGATATACAAATATTATACAATTTCAATATACAAATCAATTTTTAATAGGAATCTGGATTATCATCGGAGATAGTAACGGATCGATCATAAGAGAAATCATTTCACACATACTGTGAAAATGGAAATCTACAATATCGATC
>CAKNWT010308807.1:0-22732 GCA_932066315.1 Andricus coriarius | reverse complement strand
CATTTGGAATGTTGCCAATGTTTTAATTAAATATTCCAGCAATATTTCTGCAACATTGCGTGTTATGTGGGTTTAAACAATTTATAATTGTTTAAATAAATGTTACTTGTTTAAACAATTATTTATTCCCAAAAATGTAAAAAAATACGGTTTAAGCAGCATTGCTTAAACGATTATTGATGCTTGATTATGGACGCTTGAAGTCGCCTTCAGCCCACGTTGTCGATAAGTATTATATTTTTTTAAAGTTATTATCGTTGCAAGAAAAACGATAGCAATTACTCCGTGACCTCCTAAGGCAAAATTTAAAGTAGAGTGCGAATTTCAACAAGTTAAATGTTTATCTTCCTTTTTTAATTTGTTTTTCTTCCATGATACGGAGAGGATACGATGTGGATACTTCAAGGATACGCTGTAGCGTATCCGTTCCGTTCATTCGGCCCGCTAGGGAAACGGCAGCGACAACGTAGGAACAGAAAATTTTTTCAATACCCGTTGGGCGCCAGACACCTCTTCGGCGTCACTCCAAAATTGTTCACACACATAGAAAAAAATTGCAAATAAATAATCTCTTATAATAAGTCCCTAGCTCATGAAGACACGAAAATAAAATCTTAGCATAAAAGGGGCCACTATATTCAAAATGGCCTCAGTCTGAAAATTTAGACCCATTTTAGCTATGGTTATGCGCGACACATATTACACACAAATCACACATCTCAAGAACACGAGAAAGAAATAATCTGATGAACCCTAACAGAACTCTGGAAAAAAGTACAATAGTGACGCCTACCTCAATCCTGGAATCACAGATTACCTTTACTTTCCTTCAATGCCAGTCCGGCAGAAAAATGGACTCGTCCAAAATAATGTGTTGGCAACGCTACTTCTCTCCTCAACTCTGGACTTTCCGATGGCCGACACGAAACTCATCTCTCCTGCGTCCACTGCCCCGCCAGTTACTTCCCTCTCGCGTCACAATTCTCGGTCCAGTCGGTGCTGCCCTCCCAAGTTGTATTTCTAGGACTATGTTCGACAGAATTCGGTCCACCGTTACGGTATGTGGAACGCCGGCCGGTGAAGATGGCTGCCTCCGTGTGTTGACAAGTGTCGAGCCTGGCATGGCTACCAGTTATTTTATTAATCCTTGAAACTTGGATTAATATGTAGTGGTTTACTCGACATCCCAATGGGCCCTGTGATAGTGAAGTGACCGTGGTCAGGTCCTCCTTACCTTATAAATCCAGGTACCTCATTTAACTTCATTAATAGTGACAGTTTACATAAAATTCTATTATACAATTCTAACCTAAATAGCTCGCTTTGTACAAGTTCTCTAAAAAAAATAAAGCTCTCTCTCACTCCTCACACCCGATGTTATAATAAGATCTTGTCTCTAAATTTATTTTCTATTTTGAGCTTTTGCCGGCCATGGGAATAATCACGATCTATTTGTTTATTTCTGAAATGCTGGGGAAGGATCCATAACGGGTGGTTAGCCACCACGTCACAAAACCCCCTCCCAGGCTGACCCGTGGGGTCCCAAGACCAGCAGGCGTCACCAATCCGACCTCCAGATTGTTCATTAAGTTCAAGAGCATAATTGTGTTGAGTGTTCTTGTAACCGATTATGATTTAGTGTCATTATAAGTTTACTCGAATAATAATCCTCAAAAAAAAAAAGAAAGAAATAAAGAAACAAAATATATGAAATAAAGATTTGGAAAACAAACCTGAGAATTTCAGGTAACTAGTGATAAAGAAAAGAAATATGATCATAATTGATCTGCTATTTGTCAGATTCAGGATCCCCCTGACAGAAACTGATTATTGTTCTTTGAAATACTCTTGAGTTTAGTTATTCTAGTTCTTGTGAACTAATATAACTCTTTGACTTAGGTCATAGCCGACTTTAAATCAGTGATAATCCATTGTTCCATATTAGACTGTAGTCCTATCTAATGAGTTTTCCGAATCAGGCAGCTAACGCAAAAGTTAAGAAAGTCTTGAAGTTACGACTAACTGTACACCCTAGAACTACACGAAAAAGCTTAAACTAACTAATGTATGTCGAGCTACACGAAAACAGCTTACAACTAACTATAGCCAGAAGAGCTACGCTAAACTTTCACGAAAATGGCTCACGACTAATTAAGGCCTGAAGGGCAACACAAAAACAGCTTAAAACTAAGAAATGCAACCTGATGCACAAAACCTCCCTAATAATTTCTGGACTGGAGTCGCTTCAGGATGGCGTCCGCCAAGGCCTGAATGAGAGGGTGATCTGAATCCAAGACCAATCTGTCTCCCGGTTACCAGGTTTCCCAGGTCACGCTTCCCTTTCACGTTGTCGTCTTCCAGCTCCCGCCGCTCAATTCCGATCTTCACCTTTGGCCCTGCGGCAGGAGAGGATTCGAAAGGTGCGCTTTTTTCTGTTTCTGAGCCGATTACTACAGCGGGGTCCTTCCTCCTCCTCATTCGCCTCTTTGGCTGCGGATGGAGCAGAATCCTTGGTCTGGCTCCTTTGGAGCTTTCGGGGTCTACCTGGACCACGGCGGGATACCGATGGTTCTCCGGCGAGGTCTTCCTCTTTTGCGACTCGGAGGTTGATCGGTATTGGTATTTGTTCTGGTTTCCGGCGGACCTCCAGTGGTGTTGGGTTCAGTCGCGGTTCCGGACTCTCCTGAGCTTCTGGATTCTCGCGGCCTTCCCGTCTTCCTTCTGTGAGGAATTTCGGAATTTTCGGTCTCGGGACTTATACGGCCCGGACCGGACGTTCCTAGCGTATCCCGACATAGGACGGTAACCAGTTCGTCCTTTCGATCGGTTCGCTGTTCATCCGGAACAGGGCCGTCTGAATGTGGGCTCGTGGTGTCGGGAACGTCCTTTGGCTGGCATGACTCCTGTGCTTCCGGATCTCTTAAACCTTCTCCGGGCGGAACTTGAGAATTCTTTCTTTCATCTCCAAGCCGCGAAAAAGGACCTTCGTTAACTAGGTTCGGATCAATTGACCAGTAGTGTTCTAAATCTTTAATATGAGCTTTCTCGATTATTCCAGACTCATCTTGGATATCATAAACTACCAGCGATATTACTTTTATAACCTTGAACGGACCAGCATATTTCGGAGATAACTTTTTCGCGACATAATCTATAGCTGAAGATAAAGTATGAGTCCTCCGCCACACAACATCACCTACTTGGTAGCGAATATCTGGTCTCCTGCGATTATAATACTTCGCCTGACGATCGGGCGCTATATCCAAGTGATGTGCGACTAGGTCTCGAAGGGCTGGTAAACGCTTAATCCTACATTCCCAATCCTCTACAGCTAACGGCACAATATCGGGGGCTCCCTCCTCCTGTCTTCTCAATGACTTTGCCAGTCTAGGCTCTCTACCATCATTTAAGAGCGCTGGCGATACCCGAGTGGAACTATGTACGGCCGTGTTGTACGCGAAGCGGAAATCTGGGAGGTGTTTATCCCAACTCCGGTGATCGCCTTCTACAAAGGATGATATCATCGTTTTTAACACTGGATTTACCCGCTCAACCGGATTAGCTTGCGCATGATACGGTGGGGTAGTCGAGTGCCTAATTCCCAATTCCGCTGCGGCCTTTGAAATTAAGTTGTTCACAAACTCGGTGTCATTATCAGTGAACAGGACCCCGGAGGTTCCCCATCTAAAAATGACTGTTTCCTCGAATGACTTTTGGACATTACCAGGTGTATAAGCTTAAATCCGCTGTTTTTTAGGCAAAAGAAAGTCGTTTTTTTTGCAGAAAATAAAATAAACTTTATTCAAAGTATTTTCCCTCGCTTGCTATACATTTTCCCCATCTCTCGGGCAATTTGTGTATACCACGCCAAAAAAAGTCTTTATCTTTCGATGCAAACCACTCGTCAAGCCATTTTCCGACGTCTTCGTACGAATCGAAGTGTTGTTCAGCGAGCGCGTGACCAATCGACCAAAATAGGTGGTAATCAGAAGGGGCCAGGTCTGGTGAATAAGCGGGATGAGGTAGCACCTCACAGTTGAGTGTTTTCAAGTAGTTTTGGACCATTTTTGACGTGTACGATGGGGCGTTGTCGTGAAGAAAAATCAGCTTCTCATGTCTTTCTTCATAATCCGGCCTTTTTCACGCAAAGCACGGCGCAATTTGATTAGTTGTTGGTGGTAGCGGTGAGCATCGACAGTTTCACCAGGTTTTAATAGCTCATAGTAGACGACACCCTGCTGATCCCACCAAACGCACAGCATAGTCTTGCGTCCAAAGCGATTAGGTCTTGAGAAAGAAGTTCATAGTTTTCCGGGATCGACCCACGATTTTCTTCGTTTCGGATTCTCAAAATAAATCTACTTTTCGTCTCCAGTCACCACACGATGCAGAAACGACTTTCTTTTGTGTCTAGCAAGCAAGATTTCACATGTGTTTTGGCGTCGCTTCATCTGCCTATCGTTCAATTCATGTGGTACCCATTTTCCCATTTCTTGGATCTTTCCCATGGCATGTAAACGCATGGAAATGGCCGGTTGAGTAACACCTAACTATTCGGCAAGCATTTTTTGTGTTTGTGTATCGTCCTCATCCAAAAGAGCCTGTCATTCATGGTCCTCAACTTTTTTGGGCCGATTTTCACGCTTTTTGTCACTCAAGTCAAAATGACCGTCTTTGAACCGGCGAAACCAGTCTCTGCAAGTTGTTTCCGATAAAGCACTGTCACCATAGGCCTCCACAAGCATTCGATGTGATTCGGCAGCCGATTTCTTCAAATTGAAGCAAAAAAGTAGAGCTTCCCGCAAATGCTCCTTTTCTGGCACAAAACTAGACATGATTACTCAAGGAAAAATTTATGTTGTTGTATAAAAAAACTGAATATGTGCACTGATTTACGTAGCCAGGTGTCGAACTCACACAAAAAAAAGCATGACGTTTCTATTGTAGCTAAATATGTTCACTACCGCCATTTCTGAACAAACAGCGGATTTAAGCTTATACACTTGGTAGCGGCATTTGCTTTTCTTAGTGGTAGGACCTCGACCCACTTGGTAAACATGTCTTGGAAGACCAAAACATACTACCGGACCTGCCTGGTACACCTTCATCTTTTGGCAAAGGTTGCATGCTCGGACGTATTTTGCAACGTCATTCAATATTCCGGGCCAGTAGTAGAGCAACGAAAGACGCTGAAAAGTCTTATCAAGAGCTAAATGTCCAGAAGTTGTGGTATCGTGTGCCTCACTAATAGCCCTATTGCGAAGCCCCAAAGGTAAGACCAGTTTTCAGGCCTCCAAATCAGGCAGTAATGGGTCAGTCAGGTGGTCAGGGCGATGACAGTACAGTCGATTGCCTTCTAATTTCCAATCCGGAAATTGATATGGCATTTCTTGGACCAGTTTGGTTCTTCGAGTGTACCACAGATCATGGGTCTCGCCAATAGCACACACCACCTCAGAGTCCGGCTCAAACATGCGCGACAGTGCGTCTGGCACGTAGTGAAAGGCACCGTTTCTGTGTTTAATCTCGAAATCGTATTGTCAGAGCTTAAGGGCCCATCTACCTGATCTCCCAGCAGGATCTCTAAAGTGATAGAGCCATCGGAGACTACTATGATCCTTAATCACTACGAAGTGATAGCCCTCCAAATAAGGTCTAAGCTCCGTAACGGTGTCGTTTTTCTCGGCGCCTTGCATGTATCGACTAGCAAAGGCTATGACGTGTTCCACGCCATCTTGGATTTGGGTGAGGACGGCCCGCAAACCCGTACTACTTGCGTCCGTTTTTGAACAAAACGGCAAACTGAAATCTCGTTTAGATATCGTGGGAGCGGAGAATAATGTGGATTTCAACTCTTGGAAGGCCTTTTCTTGGTCTTCCCCCCACTCGAACCTTCGAGTTTTCTTTAATAATCGATGGAGTCGTTCTGCCTTCTGAGCGAAATCCTTTATGAGTCGTCTGTACCATGATACCATACCCAGAAATCGTCTAAGTTTGCGCACAGTAGTAGGAGCCGGATAGGATGTTATGGGCTCGACCTTTTCCGAGTCAGGGTGCATTCCCGTTTTATCTACCAAATATCTGAGATATCGTACTTGACCACAACCGAATTCGCTTTTATCGGGATTGACCGTAAGTCCGGCATTGAAGATCACATCTAAGACTTTCTCCAACCAATGCATGTGTCCTTCAAAGGTTTCACTGACTACAATAATGTCGTCCATGTACGCAGATGCATGGGGCTCAAATTCCGGTGTTATCAGTCGATCCAGCAATCGCTGAAACGTCGCTGAAGCTCCCGATAGCCCGGATGGCATCCGATTGTAATGATAGAGCCCCTTGCCCGGTACTGGGAAAGCAGTGAGTGAGGCTTAAAACCTGTGCGGCTTCGTTTGACAAAGAATTATTAGCAACCTACACACGATGATCTGATATTTCCGACGGAATGTTTACTTTAGAACCTATTTCCTGTCCTTGATATGTTCGCCAAATACCAGTTTCTATTCTCCATTTTAGATTTAAATAGATTAAAATAGATTAAATATATTTCAATCTAACATCAAAATCGAACAATTCCGAAAAATCGTGACCGAATAAAACTTCGCAATCAAACGTAGGTGCGAAACGGATCTGCAGAAACTTGCTTAAACCTAAAAACTTAAGAGGTAAAATGGCTTGTCCGGCAGTTTCGCGAATCACCCCGTTAGGGTACATGATACCTGGACATGGTTGATCTGCTAATTTTTCAAGCGAACTCGAAAATTTCCCAAAGGCCGGCTTACCTATGTGGGTGCAGCACGAGCCTGGATCAAATAGTCCGTGTGGTGACCGACCATCGACACTGAAAGTAATAAATAGGCGCCGCTCATCGAGTACTGTATTTACTTGATCTAACGAAATCTGAGGGGCCTTAATAACGAAAGGGGGGAGTGATCGGACCCTAGAGTCACTCATCCCTGTACGTTTCCCGACCTGGGTCCCGAACATCCGCTACAGTTCGTAGAAATTTGGCCGAGTTGGCCACAGCTGTGGCAGGACACTTTTTTAAGTTTTGAGCAGGCACGAAAAAGGTGTCCTTGCTCATTGCAATTCCAACAGCAGCCGCGCTCCCCTCTTGAAATGTCACCAGCGGTAGTGCACACTAAGGGGGCTGGCGCTTGAGGATTCGCACTTCTCGCATTTAGGGCCACCGCAGCAGTCGACAAATTCGACGCTTCAACAGCGTGGGTACCCATTTGAGGATAACAAAAATTAGCGGGCATCATTTGTGCCTGAGGAAAGCCGGGATAAAAGCCGTTATTTACGTTAGGCGGATAAGCACCAAAAGTAGGAGGTGTACAAAACACATGTGGTACCGTAGAAGTATGTACTTCTGGAGGGCTTAGTATAGCACACGCATTTTTCGAAGTGCTGTTGGTATTAGGGTTATTCGGTGGGTTATTTAATCGGTCTTCGTTTTTATTATCGTTGATTTTTTCTCGGCCTCTACCACCTCGCTTTTTGTTATTGTTTTTATTATTTGCGCTCGCTCCCTTGTTCGGTTTGTCCGAGCTTGTAGGCTCATTTTCGGTGGCAGCTACCCCTTCTGACTTTCCGGCATTATTACCGTATGGCAAATTCGGGTGAAACACTATCTTGCGTAGGTGGAGGGGGTAGATACGCTTTGCATATCATCTTAGACGCCTCGAACCTTTAGCCAGCCTCTTCCAATTCCTCAAAAGAATGATATTCCGTTTTCGGAAGGGCTTCTAAGTATTGCGGATGTAAATTATTTATTGCCATCTGCAATTGTTCCCTTTCCGTCATCGGAGGAACATAATGTTGAAAAATTAGGCTATTGTTTAGCAGATAATCTGCAATAGGTTCATTTGAACCCTGTGTCCTCTTGCGCCCTTCATCCCTAACTCGCATCTGAAAATGTATCCCTCCATACCTACGCCTGAATGCGATGGTAAATTGCCGCCGTGTCTCCCACTTTTCCCGGTAGAACCTATACCAATGCTGAGCGGGTGGTTTTAATACAAACAGGAGCGCTCGAATCAGATCCTCGTCTAACAACGAACTGCCCTTCCTACATTACTCGATCTGGGTCAAAAATTCCTCCGCACTGCTATCGCGCTTTCCATTGTAGCTGAAATTCCATTTCCGCACAATTAAACGAATATCATCCCTACTTTTCTGACCTATACCTGTCGGCAATCCGCTTACTGGGTAAGGAGAGGACATCTGGATTCCTGTTCGGTCTTCCAGATGTCTGTAGGGAATATTATCCGTGCAAAAGGGATCATCATTTGGCACAAAAGAATGTAAAAATGGATTAGTATTTGGTAAAGTGGCCGTGACATAACTCGCATTCGAATGAGTTTCCTCCTCTCGACGTCTCGAAAAGTTTGGGAAATTCACCGAAGGCAAGTCCTCCCCAAGGCCGCTTGTTGAAACGCGATCAACCGTGAACGGAGTCATCCTGATTCCAGTTGACTGAATTACTTCCGGAAAGGCTGTAGGGATCATAGTCGAACGACTCGCGGGTGTGTACAAGGGTGCGGTATGTGTAGGCTGAGAGAACGTAACCACGTTCGTCAAGCTTCGTGCAAAAGTTACGCTACCAACCGTCGTTGCTGGTGTGAACAAGAGTTTCGTAACCCTTGTGTTGGCCGTTGGCTGTACGCGCGACGTCTTCATAGGATCGCTGAGAGTCGTTGGTGTGACTACATTTGAATCGTTACGCGAAACGTGAGGCCTTTCTATCTCTGCTGTCAAGTCTCGCTCCCCACTCTCTTCCCATGACTAATGCATGTGCCGGCAATTTTGGTGGAACCTTACTAGGCGCTACCTCATCGCCATGTCATCACCGTCAGTGGATAGCTTGAGATACCGCAACATTTCCCGCAGTTCCTCTTTAGTCAGCGAACTTGCCCAATTTATAATTGAGTCTGTTGTTTCCGCCCACAACCTGTCTACTTTAATGGTAGAGTTCTCCATTCTGAAATTTTGAGAGCTGAAAATCCCTACTCTAATTCTGAAATCGCGAAAATCCTATCAAAATCGCAAAAATCTCACGGAAATTCTTTAAATTACAAAATTCCGAACGATTCCGTACTTCCAGAACGAATTCCGACGATGCTCACGAAATCCTAAAGAGAAATTTCAAACCAATCTCGAAATTCTGTTTAATTCGAAAAAGTCCTAGTAAAATTAGAAATTTACAGCAATTTCTGAAAATTCCGTACTAATAGCCCGTATTATTCCCGAAATAATATTCTCGAACAATCTCAGATAAAAAAAAAAGAAATCCCGAACTCACTACCGAAATACCGAACTTTCCGTACGAATAGCTGAAATACAAAACATTCCTAACCACATGTCGCATATAAATACAGCAGATTATCACATTAATAATACATTGGATAAACAATAAAAGATTTCAATAAAATCACTGGATATTTTATCATGTTTACAAGGTTCAATAAATGGAACCAACAACAATCAGTTCTTCAAGGTGCGTAATATATTATACTCAGTTTGTAAATATCCATAGTACGTTTGAAGAATCTGGAAATATCCAGTTCTCAACTAAAAAAAAAAAGATTTTAATTTTCTACCTAAAATTGTGTCCCATCTGTAGTTGTTGTGGCCCCACGTTGGGCGCCAAATTTTATAACAACTTTCCCAGTTTTATGGGACATAACCTGGGAGCATCGCTACAATACGGCAGCGACAACGTAGGAGCAAAAAATTTGTTCAATACCCGTTAGGCGCCAGACACGTGAAGAGGGATTTCGTGGGGGCGGGAAAAGCACTCCAAAATTATTTAAGTTTTGTAAAAAATATAATAAAACTATGTAAGTGTAAATTAAAAGTAGTAATAATGACAAGGTTGACATGTGAATGTAGAAAAAAGGGATTTACATCCAACCCATGATTAACATTTCCAAGAAAAACTATTTGATCAACAAAGAGAAATAGTAATAACGTTTAGTTACAAACGAAAAAAAATGCACCAAGAAAAAGCTTAACCTACTCGAAAATAAAATCTTAGCATAAAAGGGGCCACTATATTCAAAATGGCCTCAGCCTGAAAATTTAGACCCATTTTAGCTATGGTTATGCGCGACACACATTACAGACAAATCACATATCTCAAGAACACAAAAAAGAAATAATCTCATGAACACTAACAGAACTCTGGAGAAAAGTACAATAGTGACGCCTACCTCAATCCTGGAATCACAGAGTCTTTGGACTTGCCGATGGCCGACACGAAACTCATCTCTCCTGCGTCCTCTGCCTCGCCAGTTACTTCCCTCTCGCGCCACAATTCTCGGTCCAGTCGGTGCTGCCCTCCCAAGTTGTATTTCTGAGACTCTGGTCGATGGAATTCGGTCCGCCTTTACGGTATGGACTTGGATTAATATGTAGTGGTTTACTCGACATCCCAATGGGCCCTGCGATAGTGAAGTGAACGTGGGTGCGTGAGAGTGACGTTATCCTGGTTGTAGTGAGATAGTGCGTGCGTGGGAGTCGTTGGAGTTGATGGCAGTGTTTTTCCCTGCCGGATTTTCCCAAAAAATGGACTCTGTGATTTCGGAGATCGATGTAGGACGTCAGCTCCTCCTTATTGTTTGACTCCAGGTACCTAATTTAACTTAATTAATAGTGACAGGTTACATACAATTATATTATACAATTCTAACCTAAATAGCTCGCTTTGTGCCTGTTCTCTCAAAAAAAATAAAGTTCTCTCTCACTCCTCACACCTGATGTTATAATAAGATCTTATCTCTAAATTTATTTTCTATTTTGAGCTTGTGCCGGCCATGGGAATAATCACGATCTATTTGTTTATTTCTGAAAAGCTGGGGAAGGATTCATAACTGGTGGTTAGCCACCACGTAAAACATTATAAATATTAGAGAGGCAAAGTAAATATGTAAACTGTTGAAATCATAATAATACGTTAAAATTTACGTTAAATGGTCATCTCGTAATTGTAACAGCTTTCTTTTTCAGCGTTAAAAAATAAAAAAAACAAAGTAGCTGTCGTTGAAGTCGGGCCCCTGCATGTTGGCAACCCACTTGAAGCCGCCATCAGCAGACTGCAATGGCAACCACATTATTTTTTCATTTTTTAACGCTGAAAAAGAAACTTGCTGAAATTAAGGCATGCCCATTTAACGTAAATTTTAACGTATTATTATGATTGCAACAGTTTACATGCACTGTTAAAAATAATATTAAATTTAATATACCCATGTGTATTAAAATTAATATACCAAGCATATGAAATCGCCATTAGGAGCGTGTATATTAAATTTCATATATATTCATGTGAATCACTTACAAGAAAAATAAGATAATTCTATTTTACACAAATTCAAAATAAATTTAGCAATCATTTTCGATCCTAAATAATAAAACATGATACCTTCTTCCTGTTATCCAAACATAAATTCGAATTTCAAGTCGAAAAATTCAATCAAGCAAATAAATAACAGAGTTAACCTACAATGAACTGTATTCGCATTAAATTTTTACCATTTACAGCGAATTTAGGGAAAAGTTCCACCCGTACATTGCACTTTCATTATAAATAACATTTCAGTCGACGAACTGTAGATTATTAATTTAATTGCGATTATTTGACAAGATTTAAAGAAATGAAAGCACTTTGAGTTTTCACGCAAACTGCTCTACCGACCTGTATATTAAATTTAATACACATGTATATTAAATCCACTACACCAATGTGTGTTAAATTTCAGTAGCGGTAGTGCATATTTGCTTCACACACATGTATAATAAACCTCATACAGATTTTTCTAACAGTGTATTTATTTTGCTTCTCTTAATAATTATAATGCCATATTACTTTAACATTACTTTAGCATTACTTTACCATTACGCTGTAGCGTAATGCTTGCGTTCGGACGGTCCGCCAGGGGTTAGCGGGTATAAATAGGCACAATGATAAAACATTCCATGAAATTATAAGCTTCGAATGGCACGATTGCAATACAGCAGTATTTTCGATTACACAAAACAATGAAATCGTGCGTCAGAGTGCCGGTTGCCGGTTCATTCATGCTGATAGAGAATGACTAATTTTGAAAACATTTGCAGTAATAAATGTTGTAGAAAGAATTTCGAAGAATGAGAATAAAAGAGATAAGACGTGATGCTGTGCATTTGAAAGATTTGCAAACGTCGTGATTTTCAAACATGCGCATTCGCAATTTGCACGTTGACGTGTCCATTATCCATCAGTGTACCCGTTGTTGTTTTTGGATTTGCTGTATGTTGGATCGGGGTTTTTGTGGATGCCCACCGGTTGCTTCGTCGTCCGTCTCTCCTTCTCTTTCATCCCCACTCCTGCTCGCACTCTCGGAATGTTCGCTCTCTTCCGTGGGGAGAGTTTCGACGCAGTCAGTACGTGTGTAGCTTTCGATCAGTCAACAGTGACCAATAAGGTACAGTGAAAATTAAACTCTGTCTCAATTCATTCTGAGGAATAACCCAACACTACGTTTTTATAGTGACTAATGAAAAATTATAGTACAAGTGGTTTTAAAAAATAAATTCGACTAAAAATTTGTTGCAGAAAGTGAACTTACATTCCGTAATTGATCTATTGGGAAATCGGTTAGTAGAAATTCGCATATGCGGCATTTATATTGAAAGTTTGTAGTGTGAGGTTATGTTTAGGATTTTATAACTGTAATGCATTTTATTTTTAGGAATGAGTGACGAAAAAGGTGAGAAACCTCCTGAAAGTCGGAGAAAACGGTTTTTTGCTGATGGTTCACAAATTTTTAATGGACGCACTCTTCGTCGACGAAAGGCAGATTTGCTGTCTGCCATTGATGAGGGTACGTATAATCATATGAAGTCAACATCACTTTGTAATACGTAATAAATAAATTTCATTTTTCATTAGCTTCATTATTTATATTGTTTGGTTGGTTAAAATTACTTATATTAGAATGCTTTAAAGGTGTTGGATAATGGCCCTATCTCAAAACCTAATCGTTTCACTTTACTCATCAAATATTAAACTTAATGATTTGTTCGCTCTGTATAGCGTAAATGTTAAAAAAAACTGCATAAGACACTTCCGAAAAATTCTATACCTAAGCAATGTAAAGAATTTTCCGGAAGTGTCTTATGCAAAAAGTATTTCAATTCGACATTTTTCGCCTCTGTAGTTTTATTTCTATTTGGAAACATTTATGCTATACAGACCAAAAAAATCTTTAAGTTAATTATTTGATGCTAGTTGCTTGGCTCTCTCGATAGTAAGATCGATCGCCAAGGGAATAAAAGGAAGGCAACTTTATAGCTGTAAGCGACATGAGTTTTCGCGATGGCTTTCTGCAAAGGACCCTTTACGTGTTTCTGTACAGGATCCTTCCAAAGGTTCCTTTGATGTCTTTCTGTGAGGGGTTCTATACACGTTTCTGTACAGGAACCTGCGCCTCAATTTTCTTCGCAATACAACCTGTACAGGCAGCATTACAGGATCATTCAAGGGTTCCTTTGTCGGCGCAGGTTCCTTTGCAGGATCATGTACAGTTTCCTTCACCGAATTCCTGCACAGGAACCGTCAAGATTACCTGTACAGGTTCGTGTGCAGTTTCATGTACAGGAACATTGGCAGGATCCTCCGAGTTACCTGTACAGGAATTTTCAGCTGGGGTTAATTCACATCATCAGGTCGCTTAACGGTTAGGACTGCAGGTGGGCCAACCCAAAAGGATTGAAAATTGAAAAAAAAATTTTGTTCAATGTTGCATATGTCCGCCAGATTTTTAGACTCCTGCTGCTAAAAATTATAATTTGCTTTTTCTGTGAATGAATGATAATTTTTTTTATAATAAATTCCTTTACAGAATTCCAAGCCCTAATGAATACCTCGATGAATTAAGATGCAGAGGAACTCGAGCAATTAATGGAAGTCTCTGAGGGTCTGTTGACGGATATTACGGAGCGTTCTACACAGATGGAGGGAAAGAATGATATTTTCTCTCCCCCAGATCAAGAAAAATTGGATGTATTATGTTCCACTTCCACTAGCATTGGTAAAAATAGGAAATATTTTCCAATAATTTTTACTTATAACATATTTTTATTGTGGTTGTATTAATTTGTTCATGTCTTTTACTTTAGAAACAATATCCAATTATTCCTTTGAGATCGGTAAACACGTTAAGAAATCTAATGCAGTTGTGCCAAAAATAAGGTCCCTGGGAAAAAAATAATTTCATGATTTATATAATATAATAGTATTTTATAATACAATGATGCAAAGTAGGCGATATCCAACGAGTGTGATGTTTTCAGTCCAGGCTGTAGTCGAGTCGTAGGCGCCGAAATTTATCAATGTTGAAAGGTCTTTTTCCAAGAAAATCGGTCACAATCATTTTTTTCTTGAGTCTTCATGTTTATTTGAATGCGAAAAACGATATCCCCAAGTTAAAAATTTAAAATAAGTTTAAAAAAATTTTGGTTACAAACAAAGACAGTCACCAGTCTCAAGACACTCACAGGAATCGGATAAAAATGAAGTTGGGTATTTGCAAATATTTGATTTGTGGTTCCATTTGTCGGATAGAAACGAAATAGGACCGGGTAGATTGTACACTTCCGTCGAAGACAATCACCAGAGTCAAGTCCCTTACAGGAATCGGATAGAAAAAGGATAAAAATGAACTTGGGTATTTGCAAATATTTAATTTATGCTTCCATTTATCGGATGGAAACCGGATAGGACCGGGTAGGTTTTAAACTTACGTCTTGAAGACGCAATTACCAGTGTCAAGACCATTATAGGGAAATAACGGGAAGGTTGAAATTCGTCAAGTGTTACATACCCTTACAGGTTTTTGCAGGAAAGTACAGTGCAAGTTATGTTTTCTTTAACTCGTGCTTCTCACTTTCTCTAATTTTGACATGAGGGAGTGAGATATTACAAATGTTAAAGCATACAAATTTTTCACTAATCTATGTGCTTCACCCTTACGAAAAAACACCGTTCGGAGACCGATGAGAGACCGTTGAGAGGTACCATTGAGCTACCGTTGAAAGTGACCACAGGTTTTTCCTCGGTCTTTTCACGGAGGACTGGCCACTAAAGACCTCTTCTACTGAGGACCGTTAGGCAACTTTTCCAGGTAGGTGAGAGCGTAGAGGGAAGGTTCCGTCTACGCTGATAGCCACTGCTGGGGGAATTAATGTTTCCGAGGTCCAGTAGATGGCGATAGACTTGCAGAAATAACTAAAGTTTGAACTCTTCTTGTATTTTCGTCCCTCTTTTTTTTCTTTCCTGGTAGCAATTTTTCAGTATCAACTTCTTATTACTTTTAATCATTTTTATACACAAATAAGTCAATTAGTAGAAAATCTTGCCATGAAACTTTCGAAAAAAATCAAAACTTTTTATTCTCTTGATATTTTCTTGTGCAACGTGTAATTATTATTTATCCACAGACTCATAAACAAGGTCTAATCTAGGCATAATTTTATAGGGATCCTCGATCACATTTGTTTTACATTGCTGACGATGATTACCTCAAATAGCTTTTTTAATTTCTGCTATTTATTTTGTTAATTATTACGGGTTTGAAGATAAGCCGGCATAAGTCTGATAATATGTTCCCTTTCTTGTCTGTCGTTAAGATGGTGCATTTGTTAACAAGTACGATTCCTAGTACAAACTGTACTATGGCTTATTTATATCATAACACATGTAAGTACTAAGGTATCGCAATGCTTGATACGACAGAGCATAAATTGGTAGCTTCAGATATCCTCGCCATCAAACCATAATGAATAAAAATATGCGAATGAATTTTACATTCTCTATTAATTAAAAAAGGGTGATTCTTTTATACATATACAAACATTCATAATATTGAAGAAATTGAATTAATATTATTATTGTTTAAATATAGTATATTACTATACAGATAACCTATTTTAAATGGATTTAATTAAGGCCCCTGATTACGAAAAATTTGGGTATTTTTTTGGAAAACTTGGGCAGTTTTTTCTTTAAGGCAGGTAATACTTACCATATAAGCAATTCACTCCTGTACACAGTAATAAATATTTTTTGCGGAAACTTTGGGAAATAATTAAGAACATGAAGCTGGATGTCTGCCAACTGTTCTTTTTCTAAAATAAAAAACATTTTGACGTCAGTAAGACAGAAATTACGGTTTCTTTAATTAAAAAAATAAATAAACAGTTGGCAGACATACCTCTTTATGTTTTTTTTTTATCATTTTGTAAAGTTTCAGCGAAAAATGTTTATTATGATAAAGAAAAACCTATAGGGAGGCTGATATGGCCATATGGTGAGTATCAAAAGCCCATACAATTTCAATGCTCATGTGTGAAGTGTGGACAATTGGGCATACTCATACAGCGACTCGTAAACTTTTTTTGTAAGAAGGACCATTTTGAACTTACAGGAAAAAAGAAAATAGAATCTTTATCTATCTCTTGTTGCATATAGCGGCGAGGTAAATAACTTTTTACACGAATTTCTTTATTACTGAAAAAATTTCTAAAATAATTTTCAGGCATTTTGAACACAAATTTTATATGTGATTTGTTTTAAAAAAATCCTGAAATTGAAACTTAAAAATAATATTAAACCGCATGTAATTCTTTATCTGCCTGACAGTTTGTACGAAAAACGCAAAAAAAGGATAATAAACATAGAGTCAGACCGTGCATGTGTTTCTAAACATTGGCCAAATAATAAACATTTGCTGTCAATTGGCAAGGTATCGTTGCAAAGAGTCATTGGCAGGAATCTGAATTAATTTTGCAAAGGAAATGGAGCCTACTCATTCAATATTTATCAAAATCTGTATTTCTGTATAAAAACTGTTTAAGTATTTAAAAAATTGATTATTTCAGATAAGAGAAAGATTCTCGGTAGCTTTTTTTTGTACTTGCCGACGATTGGCTATACCGCATATCTTGATGGAAATATTTTTTAAACTCAACATTGACTTCTGAAGGTCGTGAATTATCTTTAGAGATAAAAAGTTCTCCTTTTATAAATTTACAGATAATAATTGCATACACTTTAATTCCTATTTACCCTGTTGAGGCGTTGAATGCTCTCAAATTAAAAAATTACCCAAAGAACTCAACTTTTGTATTCACTTGTAGCATTTCTAAATGTGTCATGATATCGCAAATGTAATAGGTGTCAGAAAATTAAGGTTTCGCTTTACATTGTTTTTTTACGAAAATAGCTATACATAACATTTTTAATTTTATTTAATTTATTTTTTTACCTGGAATTTTACAAATTTGTAGAAGAAATTTCTGTCCAATCACTTAAAATATCACAAATTTCACACCACACGATGAATTATTACTATAATTAAAAACTAAATAAGAATAGGTTACATTTCAACTTTTTTTAAATGATCAATTCAGCTTTTGGCTTTTTCAATTATGAGATCATTTAGTTGACAATGCATAATTCTATAATATTATACTTGAACAATATCCAATTTTAGGTCGTCATTTGTGAGCGTACATTTTCAATCTAAAGAATTTATAATGCAGGTTTCAAGCTTTAACAATTGAAAATTGAAAGCGTTTGAATTTAAAATGTTGGGTAAAACGCGTTTTACGTTGATCAAATGTAAATAAAAATTAATTATTGATTTTTTTAAATTACATTTTAGTTCGATTAAAAATGCAACAATAATTTATTTTACAAGACGATCCTAAATATGTTCAAAATTAAACAATTTACAGAGCCTAAAATGTTAAAAATTCAACTGTTTCAATTCCAAAACCTTAAGAGTTAGTCCGATTGAAACTTGATGAACTACTTTCAGTTTTAAAATAACTTAAGATTATTAGGTTCGTAATTAAACACTCTTTTTCAATTTCAAATCCTACTCACGTGTTATTTTAGTTAACTGTTTAGTTAAGAATTTGCAGAAACTAAAAAAAATAAACTAAAAATCAGCCCAATAAAATGTGAACAAACATCATATCCACTGTTTAAACTATTTACTTGAAAATTTATGTCATTTGTTGAAAATTCGTCTTTTTAGTAAAAAAATAATTTTTCCAAACAGTATTTCGTTGAGAATTCATATTTTTGGCAGTAAATTAATCTCCTGTTTTAAACATTCATCTTCTTTTTTGAAAATGTAACTATTTGGTTGAAAATGCAGCTAATTCGTAGAAAACTCATATTATTGGCTAAAAATGCAAATAAATGTTTGGTTCCAAATTCATCTCTTTTAATTGGGGATTCACCTGCTTTGTAGGAAATTCGTCCTTTTCGGAACGATTTAACTGCCTAATCTGATTTAAACCGAAAATCTTTTCTTGTTTGAAATGTCAACTATTACATTTTTTGTAAAAAAAGGTCAATTTTCAAACAAAATTGGAATAAATATATTTGCAGTGAAACAAATATATTTTCATTAACAAAAACAAACTAATTTTTAACTAAAAAAGATACATTTTTAACTTAACCCGTCGATACATACATTTTTCAGATAACTTTTTTTTGGTGAAAATAGTTGCATTAACTGTTTTCGGGGTCGCTGATCACGAATCTGTTATCAGGATTTAAAAAATCACAAATCCAATATGGCGGATTCAATATGGCGGACTAAACTCTTATGATATCTTGACAAACATAGTTATTTCTAGGTTTTTGGGGTCGCTGATTTCGAATCTGCTATCAGACTTCCAAACTTGCAAATGGCGGATCCAATATGGCGGACAGAATCTATATAATAGACTTTGATCCTGATAGACAGTAGTATATATCACGGAGTAATAATAAGGAGACCGATCACCGTACATGCGTTCTGACTGCGGTAACTGTACATTTACTGCCAGGTTCAGAAGTTTCTAATCAGCACATTATGGCCACTCGGTCATGCGCACTGTGATCTGCTATCTCCTTTTCTCGCGCGAGAAGTGTGCGAGTGAGCGCCAGTGCATGACAACCACTCCGTGATGACAAAAACGACAGCAAATTGAAGTTATATCAATGTTTATAAAGATTTCGAAAGACTTTCCGATTTGTACAAAAAATAATCTGAAAGATTTTAAGTCAATTTTGTTTATTTTTCAGGATTAATAAAAAGTCTTAGCTATTTAACGATTTTCAAACATTTCATAATAGAAAATTTTATTTAAGATTACTAGGAGAATTTAAAGTGATTTTTCATTTTTAATAAATTCTAAGAGAATATTTAAAAACATTTCAAACAAATTTTAGTTTATGAATAACAATTGAACAATTATTAATTTATAACGACTTTAAATTAAAATAATTTAACTTCTACTTTTAAAAGTGTTCAATTAATATTGTTAATATTTACGGGAACGTAACCTCAGTTTTCAGTTGTCATTAAACACGGCGCTCACTCGCACACTTCTCGCGGGAGAAAAGGAGATAGCAAATCACAGTGCGCAGGACCGATTGGCCATAATGTACTGATTAGAAACGTCTGAGCTGGGCAGTAAATGTACAGTTACCGCAGTCAAAACTCGAGGCGTTTTGTACAGCATGATCGGTCTCCTTATTATTACTCCGTGGTATATATCGACGCCTCCATTTAATATGAGTCTATGTGCTGACAGCGCCGTGTATGAGACTATGCGCTGTATATAAGCATAAGGAATAGTCTCATACAGGGCGCTGTCAGCACATAGACTCATATTGAATGGAGGCGTCGATATGTGTTCTTGGGGTCGATTATTTCGAGTCTGTTATTAGATTCTCGAAATCCAAGATGACAGATTCAATATGACGTACCAAATTATGAAATTAACAATTCTCTAACATGTTTTTATAGTGAATTCACAAAAAGAATCACCGAAACCGAGAAAAAACATCATGAAATAGTATAAATATGATGATAATCTAGATAGGATATTAAATATCCAACCGTGCATGTAAGGTTTAAAAACTTAAAATAGGATAGTTAAATTTTCAATCAAGCAGATGAGTAGAAATTTCTCAAGTGAGCCTACGATTTTTGATGTTGGAAGAAAAATTAAAACTAAGTATTGGAAAATAATAAAAATAGCATTATTAATCATTATTTAAAAAAACGCACAAAAATCATAATTAGCGCCAAGAAATCGCAAAACTAAATTTTTTACTTACAAGGTTTTTTTGTATCCCTTCAAAACAAACTTATGGGGGTGATATTTAAAAAATAAGTTTTTATTCGTATTTAATGGCAATTTTTACGGATAATTAATCTATTTCATTTACAATTGCAATGACGCAAGTTTTTGTATAATTGCAGTAAATTGCATGAATAATTTTTTCATCTCCGACCGACTGTAAACTTGTATTAACGAAAAATAATACCATACTATGGCTACCAGCCTCCGTATGAAGATTCGAGTGATAGTGAATCACCGCCGAGTACTAAAAAATGTAGAAAGATTCTAAATACCCATACGAAAAAAAGAAATCCATCATGAAGGACGCGAACCGTATGAACTTAAAGAAATAGGTACTTGGGTTTGTAAAATATGCCACTATTACTTAATTGGTAAGCACAATTACTTTGCCTGTTGTTGTTACTACTCGGTTTGTCAAAATTACTATACGACGGGTATTAAAGCCAACAAGCAAAATAGTTATGCCAACAAAGGAGGTATTCACTCGCGTATTACTCCGTACACTTTCGCTTAATAATCGCGTAATAATGTGTAAAAATGCGTAATAATGTGTACTAACGCGTAATTTTCGCGTAATAGTGAGTAGAACTTTCGTCTACGCTGTACTTTTGTTGCATTTTTTTCATACTTGATTCTCCCTACTGTACCTCCTTCAAAAGATGTTACAAAAATTACCCTGAGTGAATTTAATTATTATTTTGTAAATGCTTAAAAAACAGATTTCAAAATTTTCCTATGAGAAATACAATCCATGAGCGATAGAATGAAATCAAAAACAATAATAGAATCAATTTACCCAAAGAGAAGCACGTTGAACAAAATTAATCTTGAACTACCAAGAAAAATATATATATATATATATATATATATATATATATTTTTTTGATTTGGAAAAAAATCAGGTGTTTTCTTACCAAAAGGAATTTTCAATTTGCAGCTAAATAATTTGATATGCTTCAGTCTAAAATTATAAAATACTTTTAATTCAAAATTAGTGCATATTTAAATACATAGCTTTACATTTCAAATTATGCAATATACGGAATACTAAACATTTCAATATTGTCTCACCTGTTCAGGCTTTCAATATTTGTGAAATTCCGATTAACTCCTTGAAGAACATCGTAACGTAAGAAACACTCTGAGGTCTAAAAAACCAATAAAAAATGTGCCAGCCAAATCTCTTCAAATAACGGGGAAGTTAGAGAATTATATTTAACTTTAATGCTTTCAGTTTAAAATAAAATATTTTCGCACGCAAAACTCGAAATTTATCAAATTCAAACGCTCTAATTTAAAAATGGTTTAAAGTTAATATATTCCATATTATTCATCTTTTTAACGTTTTCAATTTAAAGTCTTTAACTTTCAGGTTTTTCAATTAAACACTATTGTGCAATCAGGCTGACTCCATGCATTAATGTAAGAATTATGTTTCATCACAAAATTAATTAAAAAGTTAACAATAATCATTGTTTTAAGTAGTCTTTGTAGCAAAATATTTTAATTTGACATTTTTTCCGAGTTGGATTTCCTTTAATTTTCTGAATTGGCGAAAACATTCCTAAAAATAATATATCTTTGATAATATTTAGTAATATATAATGATTTTATTGTTTATAAACAGTGAAGATAAACAAATTCAAAATTGTTGCAGTTTTACGCAGAAAAAATCGTTTTTAAAGTCAAAATAGCTTGAGAATGAACAATAACACTGATTGCTAAGATTCACTGAATTAAAATTCGTGGAACATTTTATATTTTATAATTAATAACTATGGTGAATTGTTAATAAAAATATTTATTATTACATTTTAACTAATATTTGTGAGCAGCGGCGTAGCCAGGTATTTTTTTCGGAGGGGTGGGGGCTGGTCTCAGGGAAGAAGGGCAAACAAGGGTATCTGAAAAATGAATTGACGTAATATTAAAGTTAACAAATATAATTGAACCGCTGGCGATCAAAAGGGGATACGCCCGAAACGCCGTCGTTTTAGTTGGCCCTTGGGTCATATTTTTTCAGGTCAAATTTTAATTTTTTAATAACATATCCCAATAGAAAATTTTATTGCGCATATTTTTAGTCCTATAAATAAATGTGATAACTTTATTAGTTCTCGAAATAATCAAGAAAATGTTACTATTTTCTGGAATCGCAAAATACGAATTTTTTGTGTTCAACTCGCCACGAATTCTAGAATGATAGGAATTTTGTAATAAAAATTTCAGAAAATATGCATCATCATATAACAAAACTAACGGTATTCATAGAATTCCAATGAATTGTCACTAAAAATTTACAACGATTTTTATTCTTTTCATGGCGTAAATTGGATATTGAAAATTTCAAACGCTTCGGGAGTCGAACGAATTTTCAGAAAATTAAAATTAACGGTCACCGAAACTTTCGTTAGGATTCAAGGAAGTTTTTTGGAAAATATCAGGCAATTATGTTTTATAGTTTTAAAACCACAATTGATTTAAGATCTCAGCGCCGTCCCGTACGCGTGCTAGCTCGTCCTGCAATATCAACGTCTGC
>CAKNWT010308805.1:0-13775 GCA_932066315.1 Andricus coriarius | reverse complement strand
GATAGAGATAATTTCTATAATATTTCGTATAAAAAATGAATGATCGAGAGATCAAATGAGTAACATTTTAGAGTGTGATTCAAATGTGACATGGGACCGTATCATTTCATCTTCGCGTTGTCAGTTTTGTCAGCGTTTTTTAATATCTCTGCCTTTATTTAGTTACACGAGAAGGTTCGTCATTTTGGTAAGTTTAGTAAAGTATATTTTCACCAATTTCCATTTACATTTACATTTTATTTTCAGCACAATGGATTATTCTTTCGCAGGAGTAAGTTGTTGAATATTTTGAGCACTGTAATAATATTATACACAAAATCAGTTTTAATGAAATTATGTTTATAATTACAGACGTTGGACATGCTTTATTGTGAGCTGTGCACAAAAAATTGGTTCTTCAGGATTGTGACAAGCGCAAATGCTTTGAAGGAATATACTACGAAGACATAGAAATAGTGGGGAATGTTATCAGAATTAAAAACATCGAAAGCGAAGAAAGCAATGGGGAATTTTTACAAGAATATGGGGAAGTATGTATCAAATTGAAAAATGTCTTGAAAACAGTCCTAAACATTTAAAACTTTTCGTATTTCTAATTCCTTCTTTTCTGTAGTAGGTTTGACAGCCACGAAAGGAAAATGGAAAAAGATCAAATACGAGTCCCACTGTTGAATTCTTTACACAAAGCAAAATGAAGAAAAAAAATACATTTCATGATTTCGTAGAGGTTATGTTTCTAAGAATCTTACGCAAAAGTTTACATTTTTTATTTCAATCATCACGAAGAATAGCAAATAATGTAAATGTAAAGTGGTGAGAATATATTTTACTAAACTTACCCAAATGACGAACCACCTCGTGTAAATAAATAAAGGAAGAGATATTAAAAGACCCCGACAAAACTGACAACACGAAGATGACATGATACCCCAGTGGGCACTAAATTTGGCGACGTCTTTACCGTAAAGACGTCGTACGATCTGATGATGTCTTCACGATATCGTAAAGACACCTTAACGACATGGACATAGGATGTCGTAAAGTTGTCGTAAAGATGTCGTAACCATGTCGTAAAAACGTCGTCAAATTTGGTGCCCAATGGCAGGGCGGCGCTATACATTAAGACGCCTGTGTGCAAAAATAAATTTCTGCCGCCCCTCCCTTTTTCTTAAAAAAAAGAAGGAAAAAAGGCATGTTCTACATGCGTATGCTCTATTTTCATTAAAACATTATTAATATTATTTACGGACACAACACAACTGAAACGTGTACGTCATCCACTTCTGCTTCTTCTGTCCTAGAAGGTAAGCAAGAGCGGGAAATTTTCGCAAGAAAACATCGTGCGACACTGTTCCTTGGAGTCAGATCTCTAACCGTGGATGACCTTACGCGGCAGACGGGACAGTTGGAGACGGAAGTTTCTACTCTGGATTCTTTTTTAGAGCTACCTTTTGCATCCGAATCGTGATTTCAATTTTCAACTGAAGCTGTGAAATACGCTCGCGAGTCTCACTCAGGCGTACCGAAGTATCGTTATTTCTGTTGTCGCTCAGCAGGGAGACCGCCTTCTCGTAAATTATTTACATGTGAGAAGTTGTAGGCTCCGGAAGCTACGATCATGGTTCCTTAAACCAACTAATTCCGATGCAACTGGAACGTTGACGTCATCCACTTCTGCTCCTTATGTCCTAGAAGGTAAGCAAGAGCGGGAAATTTACGCGAGAGAACATCGTTCAGCACTATTCCTTGAAGTCAGGTCTCTAGCCGCGGATGAGCTTACGCGGCAGACGGGACAGTTGGAGATGAAGGTTTCACCTCTGTATACTTTTTTAGAGCTACCAATCTTTGTAGAATGTTATGAGGAACAGTGTTGACGGACCAGATGAAGTGATCCCAGAAGGACAGCCTTTTGCATCCGGTTTGCGATGGAATGAGCCTGACGCTGGCAAGCCGGAATCTTCTTGAGTTGGCTAAGAAATGAAGCTTTCATACCTCCAAGACAGCCGATTATGAGAACTACAAGATGGAATTTGTAGCCTTGATACAGCCTTCTCAGCTCGAAAAGAAGTGCTTGATATTCCGCCCGTTTTTCTTCCTCCTTTGCCGTGATATTACCATCGGCTAGTGCCGAGAATCCAATCACGTAAATTATCTTGGTCTTCAGATCTTGGAGGGCAATATCAGGCTTCGTAGCACTGATACGTTGAGTGGTGGAGAATGAAAAATTCCAGTAGATCTTACACTGATCATTCTCCACAACGGACTAGAGTTCCCCCTGGGAGTATGGCAAGACGGACAATAGATCAACACCATAGAAGTGCCTAAGATGGTAATATAACACTTTTAGAGCCGCATTGTGTCTCTCGATCTACCCGTAACGTGCATACATTGAGCATCCACTGAGAACATGCTCAAGTGCTTCAGGCTCTTGCTCACACCCTCGCAGTTATTATCGCCTACATGCATATTCATTATGCGCTCGCGGTAAACTAAGGTTTCTATAACGCCGTCTTGACAGGCAAAAAGAAATCGCTCAGTTTCCGATCTCAATCCAGCAGACTTGAGAAACATGTTAGACAGACCCATCGAGAGCTCATCTCGACGTATGGTGCCGTAGAATTTACCATGAAGGGGCTTGTCAACATGTTCTCTTAGAAAAAGCATATGTTCTGCTTTCTGTACACGACATTTAAGCACCGAAGGTGTTAGGGATGCTAGGCCATGTGTAGTGTCGCTGGATCAAATGGGAGGCCAAGCTCGTCTGCGGCACGGTATAGAAACGCCGCAACATTGACGACTTCATGTTGATGTACGAGCCGCATAAGAGAATCTGCACTATTTAGAACTGAGCAGGCTGTCGCCAGAACCGTTTTTCGATAAGAACACTCCAAGCTGAGCAAGCCTCTACCCATTAGTTACCCATTATTATTATCATACACGTCATTTACATATAATAAGGATTTCAAAGAAATTTGCTCACCTTGCTCTAATGCGGGCCAATTCTTCAACCAGTTCAGACACATCCAATAAATTCGTAATCACTCGCTCAATTGATATCATAGTCAAGTTTGACAGTCTCTTTTCCGCCATTGCTGTTCGCAAGTAGTTTTTTATTATTTTCAATTTTGGAAAAGATCGCTCCGCGCTTGCGACAGATACAGGCAACATTTTTAAAATTCGGTATGTTGCGAACGAGTTTGAAAATACGAGATGCAAGTTTTATTTTAGTATGAACGTCAAATTTTCATTTGCACACATGTTTGGCTTGAGGTAAGGTCTTAACGCAATAAGTTCATCATACGAATCCACGGCTACTATGTCTGAGCGATTTCCGTCTTCGTTTGTAAGATTTTCTTGTAAATTTTTGCACATTTTAAAAATGTCTAACTTATCCATCTTTAGAAGGGTAGTTCTGTTGAATAGAAAATCGAAAATATTTTTGAATTGTTTCATAAACTCAAACCGCTCTTGCAAGGACATAATTATTACGTCTGATATTGTTTGGTAAAAATCAACTTTAAAACTTTTCTCGGGATCATTTACTCTTTATCGCGTACCCATCCGGTTTTTAAACTTGATATCTACTTTTAAATCTGCTGCTAAATGTGTAGCTTCAGTTAAATAGAGGTGGCAGAATGGGATAGGGTTCTTAAGGCTGGCACGGTGGACGAAAAAGTACTTATTTTCTCTGAATTGGTCTTGAGTTTAATGGATACATTCTGCCCGCTCAGAAAATTCAGAATCGCGAGATCTAAGCCTCCTTTCATCCCTCCCCGAAAGGCCATCTTCCTTACATATCTGGGAAAAAATCAATCGATCGGGAGTTCGGTCGGGACAGAACGAACATTCATGGGGAGACTTGATTCCCAATCCAACGGCGATTAACAATTTCATCCTCGATACCCTTCCACTAGCATCTCCATCGGATAGGGTCATTAAAGACATTCGTGCGACAATAAATTCCAACAGACGACCTGCCTTTCGGTTGCACGAAATCGACCTAGCACACTTGTATAAAGCAGTCAAATCTATTAAATCGACGACTACTGGGTGTGACGGTATTAACAGCACTGCTGTCCTCCTATGTGTACCTTCGTGCCTGCCTTCCGTTCTGGACATTATCAACACTTCCTTAAGATCAGGAATATTTCCATCGGCATGGAAGGAAGGTATTATCCGCCCTCTTCCCAAAACTGCTCGGCCAAATTCTTATAAGGACCTGCGCCCAATTACAATCCTTCCATTCCTATCGAAAGTATTGGAGAAAGTCTGCCTGCAACAGTTAACGCCCTACTTCAACAACCACAACATCCTACCGCGCTTTCAGTCTAGTTTCAGGAAGGGGTTCTCGCCAGCGACAACTCTTTTACATGTGACGGGCGAGATAGGGAGAGCCTTAGACTGCTCAGAAATTACTATTATAGCTCTGATAGAACTAACTCGAGCGTTCGAAACTCTAAACCACAATCTGCTTCTGGCCAGGTTGGAATCAGAAGGATTCACCGGAAAAGCGTTATCCTGGTTCATCAGGTTCATCTCAAATAGGAGTCAACGAGTCTCCATAACTGACACAAAAACGTCTCGTTCATCTTGTTCTAGACCAATAAGAAAGGGGATACACACAAGTATCCGTCTGTTGTATATTAGAAGACATTGACTCCGGTGCCTCAGTCCTCAATTTAGCGTTGGAATATATCGCTAAATGGGTAAGGGAGAACGCTCTAGTGATAAACCCAAATAAATCTGCCATTTTGCTAATAGGCAACATGAAAGAGGTAAGTTTGCCCATTTTTACTATCGATGGTATTGAACTACCTATCACTGAACAGGCGAAGAACTTGGGCCTAACTCTGCAATCAGATTGGAGTTTTGAGGAGCACGCTTTATTAAAAATCAAAGCTGCGTATATCCGTCTGAGGAAACTGTACCCTTTCCGTCGAGCCCTCCCAATCAAAGTCAAAGTCCTTCTCTGCCAAGCCTTAGTCTTGTCCCTTTTCGATTACGCATACACAAGCTACGGTCCCTGTCTAAGCGTTTCCCTGAAGAGTAGGATACAGAAAGTACAGAATTCCTGCCTTAGATTCTGTTACGGGATTCGGAAGTTCGACCACATCTCGTCAGCTCTTCGTGATTCAGGTTGGCTTAAGATGGACCAAAGATGGATCGTGCAGCTCGGTGTCCTCGCGTTTAAGGTTTTGTCCCGGGGGGTACCGGAGTATCTGACTGACCTCTTATCTTTTGTGGAAGACAGGCGCGCGCGGAAATCGCTTGCAACACGATCTGACGGCAGGTTATTTGTCCCACGAGTACGTACTACTAAAGCAGAAGCTACCTTCTCCTACGCCGCCCCACGTCTTCTTAACAGCTTAAAAAACTCACTAGCGTCATACAACATTCCCACAGTGAGAGCCGAATTATTTGATCGACTGCATGCGACCCTATAAGAGTCCACGCCAATCTAATTGCGGGTATTTGTAATTTTCTCCGCTCTATATAGTCTATCCCTTTATTTTGGCAACATATCCATGTCCATATATTTTTTGATTTTAAAATAGCTTTACTTAGGTAATACAATCGTCTTTCTTGCTCCTCCATCCCATCAGTTGAAACATGAATGTACTATATAATTACGAACAAGCGAAATGTTTTTAAGAAGAACAGTTTTTAGTACACTGTACATTTTCTGCTGCGTTAGCATTAGTCTCAGCCTCTTAGTGCGAATTTCATACTTTTTATATTTTATAGTTAGTTTAAGCTTAGATGTAGAGGGTTAGGTTGCAAAGCAGCTCTAAGCTGTACCTCGGCCCTTTAAGTGCCCTTTTCATCAATATTTTCTTAACACTTTGTATATGTTGTTGGCATCTTAATAAAGATCTATTATTATTTTTTTTTTTTCAAACTTATTCTCGGGTTAAGAAGAACCTGTTTTTCCATCATAGTCACGGACTAAGTCAAGTGACTGATGAGATGATGATATAATTATTTTATTTAATACGATGTAGGAACCCATTTGCGATGATCTTGTAGGTACAAGATCAGGAGCATGGTGTAGTTTGCAGTTCGTCTTCTACCACTGTTATGCTTACACAGCGGCCGTGAATGTTGAAGGTGGCGACAGTCGCCTGTGGATGATTTCTTAGAGCTACCATGTATCACTTTATAGGTTTTTAGTCGCTTGCTTCCTGATGGTCCAGAAAGTTTCTTACAATGCGACATGTGTTTAGTAAAACTGCCTTCTGAGCTGCTGCCAGTACCCTACTGACTCCTAAAAGTTCAACATGTTCAGTGCATCTTGCGTGCACATTGCCTGTAGCCGAAATCACAATAGGATGAATAGATGCATGTTTCACATTCCTCCATATTGTCTTTACTTCATGTCTTAGCTCGCTATACTTGTGGATCTTGGTTGTGTAGGTTGCCTGCAAGTTTCGGTTATGTGGACAAGCAATGTCGATGATGTAGACTCTTCCACCTTTTTTTTCTCGCATGACGATGTCCGGCCGATTGGCTCTGATGTAATGATCCGTCTGGATAGTAACATCCCAATATAAGATGTAATCTTCGTTTTCTAAAACGGGCATTGGGATGTATCTGTAGAAAGGCATCCATTCTGTTAAGAGTCCTAGGTTTAGGGCAAGCTGTTGATGTATAATTCCCGCCATATCATTATGCCTGTGCGTATATTCTCTTTGAGCCATTACGCGACAACCATCAATGATATGCTCGATGGATTCGTTGGTATCTCCACATAATCGGCACCGGTCAACCACGTCTTGATGTAGGACGTGTTTTCGATAATTTCTGGTCATTTCTACGCGGATGATTCTGTTTAATCGTTCAAGGTCGGTGTTCGACCATTTGATGAGCCCAAAGGAGTACGTGAGGACAGGGATGGCATAGGTGTTGATTGCCCTGATCTTGTTTGCCGAATTAAGAGAACTCTTCAGAACCAATCTGAGTCTTGTAGTGAAGGCAGTCGTTAGGCTCTTCTTAACTATCGTATGCTGGATACCCTTAGATTCAAGAATACCCAGGTATTTATATGACTCTCCCTCTGCCATTGCCTCGATGTCATTCTCGAAATCGTTCTCCAGCTCTGCGGTCCAGTAGGGATTCCCTCTCCACTTACTGTACATTCTCACCCATACAGTGGCGCGGCTCACGGACGGGTTCTAGATGAGACGGGCACATTGCAGGGGTGAGTGGTGGGAGGTGTTTCACGGGATCTCGAGCCCTCGAGCGACAGCCCGATTTCTCGGGTGTCTGACAACTCCATTACTAGCAGTAATAACGCTCGGAAATTTTTGACGATCGTTTCATTAAAAAGAGAAACTCAAAAACTATCGAAAGGTGTAAAAACCTCGATTTCGATTTTTTTTAGAGTATTTCAATTTTAAGCATTATTTTCATTTACGACTTTATTCGTTTGGATAAACAATCCACACGTGTTTGCCTGAGGGGCGCCAGGTAGTTTCTATAAAAACTACCAAAAGTCAATGCCTGCTAGCTGGCTTGATAGAGTGGGGGGTTAGGAGACAACGCTGGTGTGAGGGCAAGTCATGAATTAACTACAATTGCGATAATTTCATTATAATTCGGACAATTGCAAATAATATAATACAAAAATATAGGTGAGAATTGTCACCGCAACTCAAATAAAGCAAGAGAAAAATACATTATTTTGAGTCAGAGTCAAGGATATTTATCAATTTTAGTGATCTATAGCCCCTTTCATTGATAGGTCGACAGAATGGCCAATTTTATACGTCGTATGGGATTACAATGAATGGAGCTAGACCCGACCAGATACCCGCCATTTTGAATTGGTACATAGAATGGCGTGGCATCAAACGCCCCCGATTACCGCGGCGTGGTCAGAATGACCACACCGATTTACATTAAAACTGACATCGCGACTTTCCAACGATTTAAAAATAAGAAGGAAACACTGCAGTTAATCCGCGAATCCCAAGGTTAGCAATTTTTAGTAAGGGCGAGGCAATTACCGAGCCGCCCGCAGATGCCTACCAGTTCGGAGTTGTTAACAATTTTTATTTTATGAAAGGCGAACTAAAACAAGTTGAGGAAAGAATTACCAACCTGAGAGCCTCCTACGACCACGCCAAGAGCCTCGGCCTCCGCTTGACATGATAGTCGATTTTACTTTCGTGGTATACTTCAAAAATAATCCAAGGATGCGACCACGCGGTCCGAATGTAAAGCAACGAATGAATAAGAATATGGCTGCTTCCGTCTTCCCGGAAGGAAACCGGAACGCACTGCGCATGACTCTTGGGAGGGAGTGAGAGAGACTCGTCAGTTCAGTGACGCGCCACCAGACGTCACCCCGATGACCCGTTTTCTCCGCAGGGTCCGCTAGCTTTCGGTTCGCTAGTCATGCCAGCCAATGTTGTTGACAAACTGTCAAAATTGGCCTCCACCGTAGTGTCGAAGTCCTGGTTTCCCTGACAATCCTGAATGAAAGGGACTCCCATCCAGACATGTTTTGCCAGGGAATTTCGTTGAGTCCTCGTCCGTGAAGTGGCCATGCAATCCCTGTGGATGAGATTGGTGCTGGTGTCGCCGTCTCAAATATAAAGGCGTGGGTGGAGGACCACTCCATGCCAACTCGCCGAAAAAGAATATGCCAACAAATAAAAGAACAGGACTGAGCATTGGAAATTAAACATAATAAAATTTGAACATCGGTGTCTGGCAAGTATCTTGGTTAGGTTTTTAATTTAACATAAACTAACGTTTATTATAGTTGATTCGTTGCTTTAGATTCATTTCCCCTTATTAAATTAAGTTAAGTTTTTAAATAATGTCATTATTTTGTGCGGGTAATAAAATACCCCGTCACAGTATGTATGTATGTATATATAATGACCATCATAAAGTCTACATTCAAATATTCGTGAACCTAGAAATAATTTATTACTGGAAAGAAATGGGCTCCAGATAAAAATTCAGGAAAGATCGAGGGGAACATCCCTGAAGACAAAGGCACGAGCAAATGCCTACTTAGAAACTTTATTGCGTCAAGACTAAAGAGAGCCTGGTAACGACCAAGCCAGTGGTGCTAATAGACCCCGACATTTTCAACTATGCAGGCGTCGCGTAAAAAAAGGAGTGACGAAGAGAACATCAGTTTTCTTCCTTACTTCACCATTGCGCGACGCCTGCGCAGTTGAAAAAGTTGCGGTCCATTAGCACCACTGAACCAAACCCTTGTTGGTGCCGTTTCTATTAAGTGCAGTTTGGCCGCCCCCCACCAAGAGCCAAACTTGGCCGCCCCTGTGCCCCGCACACATTGCCACCTATTACGAGCCGGCCCTGTATATATATAGGTAGGGTTTTGACAAAAGTAAAATATGTCGCGAATGAAAAAAAGTTCGCAGAGAACTGCAGAAAGATCAACTCTCATCAGCTTCAGGAATTAAAGGTCTTTACTTCGACGAAAAAAAGGATTTGACAGAAGTATTAGAAGAAATGAATGACGGACGATCACATCAAATAAAGGAACGAGAAGAGCGCACTGCTCTTATTCAGGAGCCTGGGAGTTGGTATTTGCGACATGTCTACGTCAGCTGAAAGTGATTCAAATGTCATGTTAGAATTTTTCGCTGAAAAAGAAATTGATCGCTTAAGTTTAGAGTGTATGGGATATCATGGTTGTCCTACGAATACAGGCAAGCATTCGGGCATCATTCGAAGCTAGAAGTGACCCTGGGGAGATCATTGCAATGGATTATTTGTGAGCTTTACGGTTCTTCAAGATTCTTGCGGAGAGGGACTGCTTATAAAATACTTAAAAAATGTTTGACAGATAACCCTGGCGGATCGGCCGAACGCAAGCATTACGCTACAGCGTAATGCTTAAGTACGAGTAACGCTCAAGTAATATGACATTATAATTATTAAAATAAGCAAAATAAATCTGTAAACTGTTGCAATTATAATAATACGTTAAAATTTATGTTAAATGACCATGCTGCAATTGCAACAAGTTGCTTTTTCAGCGTTAAAGAATAAAAATAAACAAAGCGTCTGTCATTGAAGTCGGGCCCCTGCATGTTGGCAATCCTATTGAAGCCGTCGTTAGCAGACTGCAATGACAGCCACATTATTTTTTCATTTTTTAACGCTGAAAAAGAAACTAGTTGCAATTACGGCATGACCATTTAACGCAACTTTTAACGTATTATTATGAATGCAACAGTTTATATATTTATTTTGTTTCTTCTATTAATTATAATGCCATATTACTTTAGCATTACTTTAGCATTACGCTGTAGCGTAATGCTTGCGTTCAGCCGGTCCGCCAGGGAGGTTAACAACTTCAACAACATCGTCGCCGTGAAAAACAGACTTTACAAGAGGGAACAAAACTACGTTGATCGTTGAGCAACTATATGAAAATTGAAAACAGTTCCTCAATTTATTACGTCAGTTTTGCATGATCATGATTCTCCTCATCCCATTGGGCGATTCACCCCCGTGATGAACACGATGTGAAAAACCTCGTAAACAATTGATGAATATTATACTCGTATGCACGAACTGCCGAGTTCAGAGTGTAGGGTGCGGGGCGCGGTTCTTAATTATTTCTGGAAGAGTAAGAGAGATCCCATCCCAGATAACAATCGTGCGTCGCACTTCACTCTCACGAGGTGAGTCTCACGTCGTGCGTGCACAAAAGCTGAGTTCTGGATACACCGTGCGTGATGGGAACTTAAATGCGAGCGCAAAAAGTCGCAGAGTGTTCGCACACGTGCGAGCATGAAGTGCCAGCACAATGAGAGCACAGTGCATGCATGAATCGCTACAATTTTTTATTAATAAATGAACAGTATGAATAAACAAATTAAAAATATTTATATTGCGCAAAATTGTTAATATTAATAATATGTAGAGCAGAACTTTATTTTTTTAGTATCTTTCTAAAAAATAATTTTTCAATAACTTGTATAGTGCGAAAAACTATCTTGGAAATTAGTTTTTATTTTTCAATATCTGTTCAATAAAATATTAAAATCAATATGAAAAAGAATATCGATTTCATTATTTCATTCAATAGTTTTCTAAAATTTTCCCTCCAGTCACCTACGCTATGTTGATTTCATCTTAGCCCCTCACCAACCTTGCGCTTCACTGATGGCGGTCAGTTATTCAGTGTTTTGTGCCGCGGCAATTTTATATTCGTAATTAGTATTAAAGTTCATGTTTTCTTAGTACGTGACCAAGGGATTATGCCACCTATTTATTTTACTTCTGTGGTGTACATAAACAAATAATGTAACCTCAATTCTTAACACGTGGAGAGAATTGGTCACATTTGAGTTTGGCTTTGAAAAATCATATTCTTTTTATTGATTATTGTTCAGTGCCAACTTCAATTGGTATTTATCGATTTATTATATTAATATTTTCAAAAATCATAATGACAATCATTCTACTCGCTCAATGAGCTTGCATTTTACCCGCACGCGCGCGACACGCACGAAGTGCGAAACATATGCGACCACATGGAAGACAGATCTCCGTGGTGATATGAATTCACGTAATGCGGCTTTATTCGCACGCGTGCGACCCACAATGCTCGGACTGTGCAGGCATTTTGTTATCTGGCATTTTTATCCTTACAAGGCTTTTAGATGACATTTTAAGGTATCTAAAAACAAAGTGAAGTAAATCAAGAATAGATTTGTTCTCAAAAATTCACATTGAAAATTTGTTTTTGAAAAATGTCCCAACTTTTAGAAATTTTGTATTAGTCACAAATATGCCTTCAAAACCGCGCTTTATTGTGATTAATGCCAGAAATTACATATTCATATAATTAAAATCACCAAACTTACGAAAGTTCAAAAAAAGTTTTCTTGCAAAACCTGAGAGAACTGATACTAGAATTTTCAACAAAATTACTAACAATATATGACATTCTTGACATGATTGAAAACAGAATTGCTTTCAAATTGAATTGATGTTTTCAATGCATGAAATATAATATCCAATGTTTCGAAGCGATATGTGTCATGTGCAAGATGTGATATCTGGGTGGGGGGGGGGAGGCAAGTGGAAATATATTCTATAATATAATATATAAAATGATAATATATTGTACGAATTTTTCCGATTACCAGTACATGTAATTTGTGTATGAAGGTTGAAAATTTGATTTATGCTGAATTTAAACAAAAATTAATTCATTGATGAATTAAACTCCTTTAATTTCTTAACTTTTACGGGTAAGAAATGTATCATTGGGATCGCAAAAATCCCTAGATGCTGATCATACCATTTTTAAAATGCTAGTTTGTAAACTATGTTTATAGAGAAACAGAAAAGTAATAGGAAAAAGAGAAGCCGAGGGGCCCTGATCATACAAGTGGCCCTAGAGCTGCATCCCCCCTCTCCTGTACTTCAGACGCAATCAGAGGGGGGGTTACGTCATGGATTGGAATGACGCGATTGCGAACCGCTGCGATGGTGGGGCTGCGTCATAATGCACTCGAGCAGTCGGATGCTTTCGTGTAAAATCGGGATACGGGGGTAGGGCGAAGGAGTACTATGCGTTTTCGCACGGCACGACGCGGCACGATGGTAGTGAGGGATGCGAGATCGTAGACTCGAGTACGTTCGGGTGATTTTTTGTCGAATCGGGTGAGAACTAGATTTTTGAAACGGAAGAGTTTTTCTATTATATTGTGTTTTGAGGTTTAAGGTTTGCCCTTTGAACGCACCTTAGGAAGGGGAAAAATTCAAGTTTGACCAGAAGTTATAAGACGTGATATTAAAGGGACCAAATTAATGTGTATAACTAATATGTTAATGGCCAGGGAAAATAAAAAATTGGTCAGTGAAAAAAATGTTTGAAATTCTTGTTAGTAATTTATTTTCCATGTCCCTATTTCTTTCTTTTTTACTTCCTTACTCCTGACGATGAAAATTAAAGTGAAATATTTCATGGATGAAAATTGAACTATTATGTTAAAAATTCCTGTTTTTGGTTTCAGAATACATCAGTCTTAGTTGAAAATTTATCTCTTTGGCTGAAAACGCGTTTTTTATAATTGAAAATAAATTATTTTAACTGATTATGTAACTATTTTAGTTGTATATTCATCGCTACTGTAGTTGAAAATTAATCTGTTTGGTTAAAAGTTCGACTGTTTTGTTGAAGATTGTTGTTTCGTAATTGAAAATTGAAGTACTCAGTTAAACGATATTTTTTGGTATAATGCTTCACCTGAAAGTTTAAATTTTTACTTTAGGTTGACAATTTTTTTTTCGATAAAAATTCGTCTTTTTTGGTAGAAAAGTAATATTCTTCGTTGCAAATTTCCCTAGAGAATTCTTCTGATTTGGTTGAGAATGCATATTCTCGGGTCAAAAATTCATCTGCTTTACAGACAAATTCGTCCTTTGGCTTTAAAGTTTAACAATTCGTATTTGTTCCAAATTCATATTTTTCGTTGAAATATTCATCATTTTAGTTACATTAGACTTATTTCTTGAATACTCGTTTTTTTGCTGAACAATAAATTGAATTTTTTCAGTTTTGTTTGACAATTGCCCTAGCGGACCGAATGTACGGAACGGATACGCCACAGCGTATTTTTATAGTATCCACATCGTATCCTCACCCTATCATGCAAGAAAAACTCATTAAAAAGGGAAAATGAACATTTAACTTGTTGGAATTCGGATTCTATCTGAAATTTTGCGTTAGAAGGTCACGGAGTAATTGCAATAGTTTTTCTTGCAACGAT
>CAKNWT010308797.1:5562-17530 GCA_932066315.1 Andricus coriarius | reverse complement strand
CAAGTGTTACGCTAATGTTAAAGTTACATAAACTTACTATACAAAAGGCGTTACATGGGGGGGGGGGCAACATTGTCAGATAAAAGCGCTTAAACAATAATGTATTATGTACTTGTAATTTTTAATTAAAAAAGGGTTGGAAAAATTTCTTGCAAATTTCGCAAAGAAACGTGACAAAGGTTTTTCATAAAATAAATTGAGGATTTCTAAGGATTTCGAACGGTCCCTTACGTAATAAATACTTTGGATCCCTCCCCTCTCCGAAAGAAAGCCTTACGTAATTAATGGACGCTCCCTTATATATCGATTCAGAAACATAAAGTAGCCAATTAGACGCGTAATTATTCTCCTAATTAACATGTTAAGAACCGCATCCTTTTTTCTTAGGTTTCTCGCTTTGCCCCTCCCTGGTACCGCATTGCCCCACATCCCACATTGTTCCACATTCCCTAATGGCCAGATCAACTTTAGTAACTAAATCGCTGTTGAGACCACCTTCTGGCTTGTACAGAGAGAGATGAATATTGAATACGCAACGTATACAGCATGCATAGTGCATAGATGTAAATTGTAAAGGGTATATTCTCCTCTCATTAGGACCTCGATACGAGTTTATCTAGCGTTGGGAATCATCGTATGCGCCTCGCGTAGTGGTGATTATTAGTTAGCGGATCGGTCGGAGGCCAAGCTAATCTAAAGGGAACCTTGGGTCTCACCCACACATTGCCTTATCGCCAACTATCACACTATTCACCACAAGTACTTAACTATAACTATATACTATCAACGTCCATGTGCTACTCGAAACAGCGCAACTGATTGTTACTTTAGTATAAATACTTGTCTAAAGTGTCCATTAAAAATGCCGAAAAAGCCCCCTGATTAGGCAACGTCCATTAATTACGTAAGGATGATTTTTGAAATTTAAGACCCCCCCCCCTTTGCTAAGGACGTGTAAGATTTGTGTGACACTCCCCTCCCCCACTCTTGTAAACATATTTTCGTATTAGAAATATTCAACTAAAGCCCCTAAGATTTTATATTTTTTAGTCAATATATCAATTATTTTCACTGTAAACCAGATTTGGAAAGATTTCCAGTAACTTAGAAGGATTGCAAGGGATTTAACGAGATTCTAAAGCTTTTTAGGGATTTTCTGAGATTTCACGGGATTTCAAGAGAAACCGAAGGATTTCAACGGATTTTTAACGATATTGCAGGGTTTTATGGAATTGGGAACTATTTACCCAGATGATAAAGGATTTTAAGGGATTTTAAGAGATTTCGAAATATTTCAATAGAAGTCCCGCGATTTCAAAAGATGGTAAAAGGATTTCAAGAGATACCGATGTCTTTTCACAAATTTTGAAGAATGTCAGGGATGGGATTTGGAATATTTCAAGCAATTTGAATTGATTTCATAGGATTTCAAAATATTTCACGGGATTTCAAAATATCTGCAAAGATTTTAAAGGATTTTAAGGAATTTTAACGAACTATAAGAGATCTAAAGGGGTTTCGTTGAATGAAGGATTTTCGAATATTATAAAGGATTTTAAAAGAATTTTGAGGAATTTTAATAGCTTTTCAACGATTTTAATTGATTTTAAAATACTTTAAAAGAATTTCAAAAGATTCGAAAAGATTCCCACGGATTTGAAATATTGCAATGAATTTTAAAGGGATTTCAAAGATTTCAAGGGATTGAATATTCCATATTGTGTATGTTTAATATATCGTAATATTTTGGAATATTTCACGGAATTTCACGGATTCTGACCGATTAAGAAAATGTTTTGGGATTTTCGCGGATTATAAGGGATTTTTATGTGATTTTTAATATCTCAAGTAATACGGGAGTATTTTCCCAAATTTTGAAGACTGTCAGGGGATTTGAATAGGATTTCGAAGATTTCAAGCAATTTCAATGGATTTCATAAGATTTCAAAAGATTTCACGGGAATTAAAAATATTTGCAAATATTTTTAAGGATTTTAAGCGACTTTAACGAAAGATATTTAAATAGGTTTCGAGGATTTCACGGGATTTCAAAGGATTTTAAGGGACTTCAAAAGATTCAAAAGTATATCCACGGATTTTGAAAGGATTTCGAAAGATTTAACGGAATTTTAAAGGAATTACGAATATTATAAAGGATTTTAAACGAATTTTGAGAAACTTTATGAGCTTTTAAACGATTTTAATGGACTTTAAAAACATTTTAAGAGATTCCAAGAGATTTGGAAAGATTCCCAGGGATTTGAAAGATTTCAATGAATTTTAAAGGTATATCAAGGGATCTCGTAATATTTCGAAATATTTCGCGGAATTCCAAGGAGTTTAACGGATTTTTTAAGAAGTTTAAAATAATTTCCAAGGATTATAAAGGATTTTTATAGAATCTGTAAGCTTTCAAGTGACTTCAAGGATTTTAAAAGATTTCTGAGAATCTCGAAGAATTTTAAGGATTTCTACAGTTAATAGAGGATTTAAATGGATTTCCAGGGATCTCATTCGGTTTAAAGAGATTTCAAGAGATTGTGTACGATATTTATGGAAGTCAAAGGATTGCAATGCATTTTTATGTGGTTTAAAAAATTGTAAGGCATTTACAAGATTTCATGAAAGGCATACACCAGATTTCAGGAATGGCTAAGTCCTTGATTCTATATTTTCAACCAATTTGTCTGAAAAGTTCAAGATTAATTGACTGGATAAAGTTCCAGGGCCCTTTTTTAGGAAATTTTGATTGATTAATTATTTCTAGAGATATTTTACTTTTTAAGCCCAAAATTCGATTTATAGTAGTTCAATCAACCTGTAATAGTCAGTATGGTCATTAATGAATGGTTACATTATTCAATTATTGGTTAGCTACATTAAAACATGTTATTGGACTTTATATTGAGGCTGTTTGCTTATTATTCAGAAAAGTATAACTAGGTAAAGTTCTAATTGTCCCCAATAATAAGTAGAACTGAACTGTTAATTACAAAAAAATATAGTAAAAAATGACAGAATATTTAAGAATGTATTAAAAGGGGAAAAAATTGAAAATTTGCGAGATTTTCTCTCTTTTTCATAATACAGATTTTGAAATAAAATTTAAATTTGATTCCAAATTCGATTTTCCATAAGTGAAATTTTTTGTTTTCAGCTAAAACTAGGTTAAATATTTGAACCCATTTGAATTTGTTTCCAAATTCAATTTCTCATAGATGAAATTTTTTGTTTCCAGCTAGAACTTGGAAAAATATTTGACCGAGGATGGACAGTTGGGAACATATAAAATTTGGGGAAATTTACGGAAACTTTTTATAAATATACACACTTTCTCATCTATTGCTAAACTGCAGAAGGCTGGGCATGCAACACAACCCAAACAGCAACCATTACTCTTTCGGTTCTAGTTCTGCCCTTATACTCTCGGTACATTGACCGAAGTCAGGTGGGACTGACGTTATAACTGAACTCTGCACCCTACAACGACTTGGCTAATTATTTTAGACATGATTTTTACTTTAAAAATACACCTTTCACATCAAGTTAGTAATTGGGTGTGTACTCTAAACAATGAATAATGCAAAAATAAAATAGCCTTGGAGTGGTTTGAAACTTTGGTTGACGAAAGGCATGCATGCACTAAAGTTTCAGGGGATGAATGGAGACTGGGTGTTTGGAATGCTAGAGTGTTGCATGATCTTAAAGAATGACAATTACGAGAATTAATGCACGTAAGGAAGCTACATATTTGATATGTATCTGAAATAAACAAAAAGGGATGCGACATTAGAGTGATAGAAAACAGGGAGCTGAAGCACGGACTCGAACTATGGTCACGAGAAGATAGTGAATCACATGGTAAAGGACTCGGTCTGATTATGAATGAGAGAGCAAAACAGCATGTCAAGGAGTATGAATTTGTATAATTTGCCCCAGTTCATGCTGAAAGCTGTGAAGTAAAAGACACCTTCTGGGACACTTTAAATGATACTATAGAGTATAGGTACTTGCGATCATGGGGAAAGAATCACTCTATGAATAGATGGGTTGGACTCGACGCGAGGATACGGACAGGGTGCTAGGTAATTTAGAAGATCCGAAAACGAATGGAAACGGGGACAGATTGGTTAGCTTATGTTTATAAAAGGGCTTGTTTGTTACAAATACTTAGGCTAGACATAATTGATCCACTTGCACACTTGGTGCAGAGCCGATAGCCACAGTATGATTGACTTTGTTGTTGCGGATTGCAAACTGAGAGAGCTAGCAAGATATCAAGGGTTATGGGAGGTTCTAAATGTGGAACGGATCATTACATTTTAGTCTAAAAAGTTAACTTAGGTCGAGGATGGAGAAGGAATAGAACTAAGAAGACGAAACAAACACGAATCAAGATAGAGAATTTATAGAAACCGGAAGTGCGAATAGAATTTCCGAATAAGATAAGCGAACGCCTAGCTAGGACAACTGGGGAGCCACTAATACGAAATAAAGATATACAGGACGCATGTTCAATGTTCCAGGAAATCATTGTTAGGAGTGAAACTGAAGTGTGTGGTACTGCGGTTGTAGGAAGAATGACTATGGATGCATGGTAGAATGATGAAGTCCGCGTAGCCGTTAACGAAATGAAACAAGCTTTTTATTTTTATTACAGGACTTGGTGATGACAAGATAATTATACTAGAAAATTATTATAGGGACTAGAACAGAAATGTAAAAATACTATTTAAAGAAAGCAAGGGTAAAATCAAAGCGGAAGAAGCGAAAAAATGCAAAGCACTTTCGAAAGAAATTAAAAATTATTTTGGAATTTGGGCAAGGGCAATATAAAATAATGTAGAAGTACAGAGTTAGTTGGAGTACAGAGTTAGTTGAAATTTGAAATAGAAAGGGTAAAATTTTATGGGATACGGGTAGAGCGAAAAACTGTTCTAGGGACCTTTACAAGGAATTATTTGGAGGTGAAGCTATAGAGCAGCACTACTGCGACATACAAGACGATACCTCGGAAAACCCAGTTTAAAGAATTTCTGTGAGATAAGGATATAATTAAAAACTAAAATAATGGTAAGGCTGTTGATGTAGATGGAATTAACGCTGAAATGCTTAAATTCGGTGGCGAATATATACCTCACAGTCTGTGCGAGTTGATAATTTTATTTATCGAGAACTAATATTTTCATTCAAGGGGTCATATATTTTCTCTCAGTTTCCCATCGAAAAAAACTGGTAGATCCTGAAAATGGCCAGTCGATCCTGGGTCAGGCTGCACCTGTGGATTGTGGAGACCCCTGAGTGAAAGGAAGCTGCATCACACGATAAAGCAACGGCAATTGATGGTCTTGCTCAACCTGATAATGATCCAGTACCACCATATCGTCCAGAGACGGGTGGCCTAATTAAACCAGAGGCAGAAGCAGAGATTCGGCAACCAAGACGGCGATTAAAATGGATATACCATATTAACAGAGATGTTATGCGCCTTTATCTTTTTCCAGAGAAAATTGGGCAAAGTGTGAGGACAGAACACCATCGACTCTTCTTACTCAAGTACCCAGAGCCACAAGAATAAATGAGCAGTATCTAGCAGACTAAAAACGCTCAATATCTTTAAACAGATTGCTTCCGGCTGTTGAAATAGCTGCCATCAAAATGGAAGTGGATCAGCAGCTTCCTATTAAATAACTTCCTCTGGAAGATGTGGAAAACGAAGACCTAATGTAAGCTGAAGGCATAGAAACACCGGACTCACTAGAACCACATCCGGATATTAAGAACGTTGATGTAACCAGCAAAATCCGAGAAAAACTATATCACCTTGAAAAGAATTTTGATCGTGCTTTACTAGAGTTCAGACACATAGAACCAACACAAAGGCATTCTCTGCCAAGATGTACATCACAAAGGATCTGCGTGCACTAATAGAAAAGCTGCACAGCAAGGTTTTACATATGCATTTGGACGTAATACTAACTGCGCTAGAGGTTCAAACTCTAGTGTATTGTGCAGCTGTGGCAACCGTTAAAACATTGGACCGCATAACTAGGTCTACAATTGCAGCCTTTGCTCCAGGAGGGGATCGAGATCCACCATGGAAAATCAGATTGGATATGGATTCAGCAAAGTTAGGTACAAATCAGGTCGATTCACTCAATATAAGAAAGGAAATGGATCCAGAAAGCTGATACACCATGTTACCAAAGTCATCCCTCCTCCGTACATCGAGACATTGACACCAGCAATATTGGATGAGACTATAGACTCCCAACGGTAGAGACTTGATGTTCTTATTGCTATACTGCGTCGCTATTAAAAAAGCAGTGCAAGAAGGCAGCAAAATCTAACCTTTTAGGTAGATGAAAGAAGCTTTTACCGTGAACTGAGTGTAAAGAAAAATAACCAGCAAGACGCCGAAGTCCCTCAATTGGAAGACATGACTAACTATTTGTCGGCTGTTTGGGGAAAAGCAAACAGAAGCAATTTAGACACTGCATGGTTCTAACTAGAGAAAGCAAGAGTAAACAATAACCCTGAAATGGAGCTGACTCACATCACAGATTCAGATGTTTCAGCGGTTTTGAAAAAGGCAAGTAACTGGGCAGCTCCAGGTCCAGACTTGCTGCACAATTTCTGGTACAAGTACTTGAAGAGTGTGCATCCTGCGTTGGCAAGGTGTTTTCAGAAGATCATCGAACACCCAGGTCTGATGCCAGGCTATATTCTCAAAGGCACTACGTATATGTTGCCTTAAAGAACCAGACGCTCAAAATCCATCTGAAATTCGACCGATAGCCTGTCTTCCAACCATTTACAATTGCCTTACATCTATCATGGCAGATAAGGTATATTCTCACTGCAATGAGAAGGCCATGATGCAAGCTCTTAAACATCAAAGACATTTGCACATGGCATATCTTGACTACAAGCAAGCGTTTCCTTCCGTACCACATGACTATTTGCTTCAAGTCTTAAAAATTTACAAAATCTACCCACGCATCATCGACTTTCAAAGTCGTGCGATGATGCTTTGGGGTAGAAGAATCAAGTATTTTGATTATGGAAAAACAAGGATAACTAGATCAATACGCATTACGACGGGTACCTATCAAGGTGAATCCTTCAGTGCACTATGGTTCTGTTTAGCATTGAACCCATTGAACAAAGCACTAAGTAGCATGTCTGTAGGGTTCAGAAGACATGATAATGAGAACAGTCATCAAATGACCCATCTTCTATACATGGATGACCTGAAGCTATACGCCAGTTCAGACCAGAGACTGGAGCAAGTGATCGATGTCACAGATCAGGTTTCCAATGTTAGCCATATGGAGCTCAGACTAGATCAATTCAGCACAGTGTATTTAACCAGAGGAGAATTAGGGACTGCAGAGCTGAAGGCGAATCCTGGGTATTCTCGAATCATATGATAGTTGAGAAAAGCTTAACGACTGCCTTCACTACAAGACTCAGACTGGTTCTGAAGAGTTCTTTCAACTAGTCAAACAAAAGCAGGGCCATCAACACCTATGCCATCTCTTACATACTCCTTTGGGCTCATCAAATGTTCTAACACCGGCCTAAAAAGGTTAAACAGAAACATCCGCGTAGAAATAACGAAGCACCGAATGCACCACAGTAATTCGGCGATTGAAAGGGTAGTTCTACCACGACATAAAGGGAGTAGGGGCGTTGTAGATGTCAAGAAACTATGTCATTCACAAATTTTACAGATGCGAGACTACTTTAACAGCAAACGAGTTGTTATGCTTTACAACACCATCTGTAAAGCGGATCTCGATTATATTCCCTTGAGTTTGTCCTTAGAGGAGGCCTTGAATATCAGGACAGAAACCATAGAGGAATTAGAAATGCAATGGAAAGAAAAAGCCATCCACGGCAGGCACCCCAAAATGTTAGATCAACATGAAGTCTATAGTGAGGCATCCAATACTTCGCTTAAAAGGGCGTCCTGTGTCCAGAAATGGAAGGATTCGCCGTTGCAATTCAGTACAGGGTTGACATCACCAGAAATGATCGCAAACACGTGTTAAATCAAGACGTGGTTGACCGTTGCCGATTATGTGGAGATACCAACGAATCCATGGAGCACATCATTGATGGTTGTCGCGTAGTGGCTCAGAGAGAATATACGTACAGAAATAATGATGTGGCGGGCATCATCCATCAACACCTTGCCCTAAACCTAGGACTCTTAAAAGGGAGGATGCCTTTCTGTAGATACATTCCAGTGCCCGTTTTAGAACACGAAGATTACATCTAATATTGGGATGTCATCGACATTACTTGTCCACTTAACCGGAATTTGCAGGCAACCTATACAACCAAGATCCAGAAGTATAGCGAGCTAAGGCATGAAGTAAAGACAATATGGAGGAATGTGAAACATGCTTCTATTCATCGTATTGTGCTTTCGGCTACAGGGAATGTGCACGTAAGATGCACTGAACATCTTGAACATTTAGGAGCCAGTAGGGTACTGGCAGCAGCTCAGAAGGCGGTTTTATTAAATACCTGTCGGATTATAAGAAACTTAATAGACCATCAGGAAGCAAGCGACTAAAAACCTATGGAGAGGCAGATGGTCGCTCTACACGCAGAAAAAAGAACCCTATATTTTACTGAAAACCAAGTTAAATCTACTGATCTTCCAAGTACATATATGGACAACACGGCAGTTCAGTAAATGTTACAAGTATAGGCAACTGAATATGACTATCATTTCTGGTTACCAGTGGCAATTCTCAAGTGGTGCTGACCTGCGGATCCGTAGATTTTACCGATCCAGTCGCTATTCTGCACGGATATTATTAGTAGCAGTGAAACTCCGATGCTATTTCGAAGTCGAAAATTGAACGAACCTCTCTTTCTAGCTCCACACGTTAGAAAAAGAGGTCCGTTCGATTTTCGACTTTCGACACGGTATCGGAGTCCCACTGCAGACTGCAGAGCTAACTTATGTTAATGGTATAGACTATAGTTAGTATAGTTTAGACTTTAGAGTCTTTAGACGGCACTATGAATTGTAAAAAAATATTGCTAAAAAATAATTAATAAATCAATACACGGTTAATTCATAGATACATGTTCGGATATAATTATAATTAATCGGAATTTGCAAGGTTACAACGCTTATAATACAATTGAAATTTCGCACGCAACGGGGGGGAGGCGAACGCATCGAACGCATAAACCTAAGCACGCAAGTCGACTATCTTAACCACTACACTATTATACAAGTTGCGATCTGTGAAATAATCCCGAAATGCATTTGTAACTGAGGTGGTGACCTCGGTAACGACTTCTGAATACGCGCCCATGCCATCGCGCGTACAAGAAAAATGTTCTCGCATTTACCTCATATCCATACAAGTCAGCTGTGACAGGCGTGGGACACAAACACGTAGTGCTCCAATAAACTCTCAACTGTATGCGATCTGTGAATAAGATGTGCCATCCAAAATAGTGTTATTTATTATAAAACCCCTTTATTTCTAAGTGGGAATATGGATTAATGTGACGACTGTCACAGATGTCAAAAAAAAAAATGTTTTTTAGGTGATGCCATGAGGTAATGCAATCCATCCATTGCTGATGGCGTCATGAATTCATCCGGTGGTCCGCGCGGATCGGATCGGTAGCCTGTACCGATCCTTCTGCAATGTTCACTGCACCACTATTGTAATCTCGGTTCAGTGAATTTCACATGTCTTACAGTATTTAATACTAGGGAATAGAGGTTTGATTTACTAAAGGATTGCCGCTTAATTCACCTTAATTTCACTGTGACACTTACGAAATGCTAAGTGATTTTGACATGTTCACACCCTCATTAAGAGCAGTTTTTACTGTTACGGTTACAAGAAACACGTTACATTTCTTGATAAGTAAATAAAACATTTCTTTTTTCTGCGTGTAAGAAAACATCCAGAGTTGACTATTGTCACCTTCAACGCTCGTGGCCACTACGTGAAGATAACAGCGGTAAAAGATGAACTCCAAACTGCATCATGCTCCTAATTCACGGAAAAAAGCGGATAGTCAGATTCACTTTCATGTACTGTTAACTTGAAGTTTACTTGTTCGCATTGTACAAGAAAGAATTTATATAGTTTTTGATACTATATGAGATAGTGATCTCAAAATATACAAAACCGAAAGTCAGCATTACTACTTCAAATTGTGAAAAGAATGATGAGTAGAACAAGCAGCTCCAATAACTATTTGAAATAGTACAGTTGAACATATAAGCTGTTATAATAACTAGTTTGCATAGTAAGCGAAGAATTGTGAGTTTGACTTTTGCCAGTGAGTTCGGTCTCCTGTTTCGTATTGCAATAAGCACTGCGCCAGATTGTCATCCTTACTATTTGAAATACTAAGTAAATAAGTTCAGTGGCATAACTAGAAATCGCAAAATTTTGTAGAAGGTTCGCTTGAAATTTTCGAAATTTTGGAATAATTTTATAATGTGTTCTCTTTTAATATAATATTAGTTGTTATAATTATTATAAATAAACATAGCGAATAACGTCTACTTTATACTTCAATACTGATTTTTTGTTTGATACAATTTTCTGTTCATGATATTTTTAATTTTTAAAAACACTAGAAATGATTAAGATCGTACTTGATTAAGCCACTGAGGTTCAAATACTGTATTATTTGAAAAAATGTTGTTTAGTAGAATAATGCATATTTTTTTCAATATCATTTTTATATACAATAATTAAAAAATTAGTCAAAGTGGGCACCGAGCGCATACAAAGAAGGGTTTTGTAGCCTATTAAGAAGGCTATTTAAGTCTGAACAGAATCTTAAAACCAAATATTTTTCAATTTTGTAACAAAAAAATTTTGAAAAGTTTGAGCGAGGCTAGGGCGCGCGACTGTTGTTTCTCGCGCTTCGCGCTCGCAACGTATATACCTCGCAATACGCGCTCAGTCTTTATATTTCCCCCACATTTGTGCGCAGGCCCTTGAAAATTAAAGGTCAAAGCATCAACAACTGTAATTTGGTGATTATGAATTCTCTGTTGTTAAAGCTCCTTCGGCTTTAACGAACGCATTCTCATCACGTGTCTCGTGCTCCGCACTCGATTTTATCGAAAATGTGAACTCTTCTACATTATTTTCAACTTTATTATACCAAATGTATGTTACATTTTATTCTCAGCTACCCTGCAAAATGTATCTTTTCAATAAATTGATCTTATTACAATTCATAACATGCTTTGGTATTGAAACATACGTATTTTCATTGGCTTGTTCTTATAATTTGAAAAAAGCCTATCCTATTTAAAAAAATGTTACTAAACATTTAATTGCAACTTGTGTCGTCTTTCCATAATTTTAATTTATTTTTCATGTTATTTTTCATGATTTAAACTAAAAATACGCATCATAGCGTAAGGAGGTTCCAAGTAAATTTGTAGATATAATTTAGGCGACAAATTTTGTTAAATAAATTGTTATTGTAGTTTGTGTCCTTTTTCCAAAAAGTTAATTTTTTTATTTTTAATATATTTTTATAACAAGAGTTTATAACATATTTGAAGATATTTTTTGGTAGAACAACTTTTTTTTTCGTCTCTTGTATCGTTTTTCCAAAAATTTATTTGTTATATTTTTAATCTTATTTTTTGCGTCTGAAAGAAAGTCCTATATAAAATTACTAATGACGTAGATCCTTTTTGGGTGAACAACTTTTGTCGATTAATATTTTTTTCGTACCTTGTGTCGCTTTTCAAAAAATGTAATTCTTTTACTTTGAATGTTATCTTTTACGATTAACACTAAAACTACGCGTCATATCAAAATATTATTGATGACAAATTTGGATGAGTTTTCAATCTCTTTCGGAAGAGCAACTTTTGTCTATTGATATTTTTCATAGCATGCGTCGTTTGTCCAAAAATTTAACTTTTTAATTTTTAATGTTTTTT
>CAKNWT010308796.1:0-12929 GCA_932066315.1 Andricus coriarius | reverse complement strand
TCGTAAAAAATAAAAATTAAAAAATTAAATTTTTGGAATACATTTTTGGAAAAACGACACAAGAGACAAAAAAAATGAAAAGACAAAAGTTGTTTAACTGAAGAAGATCTACAAATTTGTTATAAACTCTTGTTATAAAAATGCATCTAAAATTAAAAATTCACTCTTTGGAAAAACGACACACGCAAAACATTTAACAAAATTTTTCGCCTAGAATATATATCCAAATTTGCTTAGAACCACTTTACATCAGTAGGCGTATTTTAAGTTTAAATCATAAAAAATAACGTTGAAAATAAACAAATTAAATTTATGGAGAAATGACGCAAGTTGCAACAAAATGTATAATAACAACATTTTTTGTATAGGATGCACACTTTTTTATCAATATAAAAATAAGACAATGAAATTACGTATGTTTTAATACCAATGCATATTATGAATTGTGATAATATAAATTTATTGAAATGATAGATTTTTCAGGATATTTGAGAATAAAAATTAGTGCAAAATAAGGAGCCAATATTGAAGTAATCATTAAAAATAAAATTTGTACATTATTTTGCAAAATCCTAATAAGCAGCACCAGCTTGAGATACAGAAATAAATATGATATACATTTGATATAGTAATGTTGATCGTAATGTAGATAAGTCCAGAATTTTTAGAAAATAGAGTGCGAAGCACGAGATTCTTGATGAGAATGTGTTCTTTAAAGCCAAAGGAGCTTTAACAAAAGAGAATTCACAATCACGAAATTAAAATTGTCGATGCTTAAAAGGTCTGTGCACAAATTTGGGTGAAATACAAAGACCGAGCGCGTAGCGCGAGGTAAATACATCATCGAGCGCGAAGCGCGAGATAAATATATTATAGAACGCGAAGCGCGAGAATCAACAGTCACGCGCCCTAGGCGCGCTCAAACTTGCGAGCCACGCGCATCGCGCGAAGAGAATGTACCCGCACAGCAGGCAGATTTTTTTCATTAAAAAAGTATTTTAGGATACCGTAAAAGAGTTTGTTTTGATTTTGCGATGACATCGGTTTTTTTTATTTTAAAACATTGATCGAGACTGAGCCGTAGGAAGGTGCAGCTCTTAAGGTGGATGACGTTGAGTTACTCTAGAAGATGGTGAGGGCTACGACGTGGTTCCCGGGTAAACTGGAAGACCCGTCTGAGGTACTCCCGCGGTAGGAGGGATTCAAACTCTCACGTAACACAGCGTCCAGGCGAATCGTCAGGCACGATAGGCATCTCCTCGTTGTGCAGATTCCTGTGTCCCCGGCGAGGGCTCTTGTGGCCCTCAACAACAGGCCCTTCTATCACTTTGGACAGGTCAACTTTAGGGCTGCCGGCCAGGGACAGGAGGAGTCTGTTGGTACACAGGAAGATCGGGAGCAGACCTAAATGATATCTCCTGGTCTAACCATTACTCAAATTAACTTGCATTAAAGCAAAGGCGCCTCTGCAGTTTTGCAGAGGGGCATGGCTGCGAGGCACACAGGTATCTCGCTAAACCAAGAACTTTGGTTAGTTCGAGATACCATAAGGGGATTAGGTGGGGGGGGGGGGCTGTTTTTTTTGTTACGGGGACTCCAAGGCGGCAAAGCCAAGAGCCTGCATACTAGCGACGGGAGTTAACGCTGTCCCGCTGCTTGAGCTATGTTCGAGAGACCTGATATGATAGCCACGGTTCTGAAAGAAATAGGAAGGCTAGTTCTGGGATCGCCTTGTTTTCATTATGACAGCGATACCAATCCACCAGGGAAGGTATGTACACTGGTGGTATATTGCAAGGTAAGGGGTATTCCTCTTCTGCTGGGGTGCGATGCTAATTCCCACCACACTTTGCGGGGCAGCACGCACATTAAATCAAGAGATAATGACCTACTGGAATACCTAATCTCCAGTTCTTTGCTAAATTTATAAACTATAAATTTTCCCAGATGTAAAAAAGACAATTTTATTCTTATAAATTAATCTCCAGTGATTTAGATATTCTTAACACGGTGAACACCCCGACGTTCTGTAACTCGATTAGAGAGGAAGTCATTGACATCACTCTCTGTACCAGTAGTTTTAGAGATAATATCAAGAAGTGGAGAGATTCAGATGAACCCACTCTCTCAGATAACTCACAAATAGAGTTCGTGTTGGAATCCATTGTACCCGCTGGCCCTAAATGGGTCAGAAATCCAAGAAAAACGGACTGGGATCAGTTTTCCACGGAGTTAAGATGTGCACTTTCAGAGGTTCTCAGGTCAATTCGAGACGTGGATACCCTGGAGATGGTAGCCAAAACTTTTACGCAAGCTACAAAGCTACTTATGAAAGTAATTGTCGATCTACAAGAGACCGAAAGGCTGGGGAAACACACTGGTGGAATGGGAAACTCGAAGAGCTTCGCAGGGAAACCAGAGAGAGGTTAAGACGTGCCAGTACTGGCAAAACGAAGGAACTATGGACCTCATTCACAACGATGAAGGATGAATACAGGGGTGCAATACGTAAGGCAAAGCAAGAGAGCTGGTTCAACTTTTGTACAGACATCGAGAAGGGAGCTGAGGCGGCTGGACTAGATAAGCTGCTTTCTCGAAATCTGGATGCTATTCTCGGCACTCTGAAATTGCCCGCCGGGGGGTACCCAGAGTCGGACGGGGATACCTGGGCTCACCTGATCAAGGCGCATTTCCCGGGCTTTTCCAGGTTTGGAGAAAAGGGGACGACACCTCAGAGGCAAACAAAGTCGCTTGCGACCCAACTGGACCCGAAACGGTGGCTAGCCAACGAGATTGGCATCACTGTCAGTATTAGATGGGCCCTGAAGTCCTTCAGTCCTTACAAATCTCCTGGTTCAGATGGCATATATCCAGTCCTCTTACAGAGGGCTGGAGAGATCATCATAGGGCCGCTAGTGAAACTTGCTAGGGCTAGTCTGACGTTGGAACACGTCCCGGCGGCATAGAGGGGTACGAGAGTAGTCTTTATTCCGAAAGCAGGTAGGATTGGTTATATCCGCGATAAGGTCTTATCAAGGAAGCAACTTCACAACGAGCAACACGCCTAAAGGGCTAATCACTCGACGGGGACTGCCCCAAGCGGAGAAGTAAACTTAATTGAAAGAAAACTGAAGGAGAAAAACCTTACAATTTGAACCTTTATGGACATCGAAGGAGCCTTCAATAGCAAATCTGGAGGTTTGATCAGGGCGGCCATGATCCCGCATGGTGTGCTTATTGCAGTCGTGGAATGGGCATGCCACATGTTGGCCAACAGGAATCTAACTACGACTAAAAGTGATACCACTTTATGTGGAACCGTTGACTCAGTATGTCCGCCAGGAGGAGTTTTATCGTCCTTGGTGTGGTGCTCAGTCGTGGATGAACTGCTTCATTTACTCTCGAGTAAGGACTACCACGTGATAGGCTATGCGGACGATATAATGGTTATCGTGCGCGGCCAGCATCTGGCTGCGCTCTTCAGAGTATTGCAGCAAGCACTGATAATAGTGGATTCATGGTACAAGAAAACTGAACTATCGGTTGTTATCACCAGAAGGTATAAATGGGGAAACACGAGTACACTAAAACTTGAAGGACAAAAACTGGAAATAAAAGAACGAGCTAAATATCTAGGAGTCATTCTGTATAAGAAGCTGTTATGGAACGAGCACCTGGAAAACAAGTGCAAGAAGCTAGTAGCGACTCTATGGCTCTGTAGGAGAGTCATAGGGAAAAGCTAGGGCTTTAAACCGGAGACACTTATGTGGATCTACAAAGCGATCTTGCAACCCAGGCTAACATATGCGGAGGTGGTCGGGTGGAGCAGGGTCGAGCTGTCCACTGTGAAGTCTCGACTGGAAAGGATCAGGGGACTGATTTTGAGAGGCATCACTGGTGCCTCGAAGTCGTCACCCACGATGGCACTGGGGGCACTAACAGGGTTGGAGCCCCTCCATCTCACCATCAAGGCCGTGGCTGCCAAGGCGGCCTGGAGACTAAACTTGGTAAATGACAGAAGGATCTCGACAGCAGTGAAGATCCCAGTCGACATCGCGTGGAGGCCGACCCTAAACGTGCCCTGTGACAAAATGGGCACTCGCTACCTCTTCGACAAGAAGTATCAAGTTAGCCTATTCACGAAGGAGGAAAGCGTTAACGGTGACGCTCACTTGCCCAGTGATGGAGACAACTGGTTTACAGATGGCTCCAGGAACGAGAAGAATGCAGGAGCCGGTGTATATTGTAGAAGGAATGGAATGGGCTTCACAATCGAGATGGGGTCCTATGCCACAGTTCTAAAATCTGAGATTATGGCCATACTCCAGTGCGCCTACAAGGCAAAAGAGTATGACTACAAAAGAAAGATCCGTATCTGCTCAGACAGTAGGGCTGCTATGTTGGCCTTGAATGGAATAACGAGCACGTCGCTATTAGTATGGGAATGCTTTGAGGCACTAAATATGTTATCGACGAAATAGAGTTACTCTTCTATGGATTTCTGGACACAGCGGTATCAAGGGCAATGAGATATCGGGTAGGCTATCCAAATTAGCAGCAAGAAGAAATTTTACTAGACCCGAGGCAATTGTAGGTATTTCCAGTAAGTGAGTTAGTAAAGAATTAACAGTTGGCTGACTCAGGAACATTATAACAAGTGGGATTTTGTCTCTGGTAGCAGACAGGCCAAAACACTCTTGGGCTCAAAACTTAACTCTAACCGAGCGAAGGAAATACTCAAGCTCGGGAAGAATGAAATCAAAGTCCTAACAGAAATGTTTATAGGACATGGGAACCTCAGTTATCGCAGACATAAGATAGGGCTTGCGGAAAGTCCCCTCTGCCGTCTATGCGGAAAGGATAATGAGACAGCAACTCACATCCTTTGTCACTGCCCTTCGATGGCGGAGAAACGTCCAACAATTACTGCATCAGTGAGCCAGAGATATGAGCCAACCGCATGGCTGCGGTCCTCTCCTTGTGGAGAGGGCTTTGGGGTCACGCTTAGGCTTACAAGGGCACGCAACGGGATCACCCAAGCGTCAGGGGCTGTTACGGTTTTAACCCAGAACTAATAATAATAATATTTCTTAAAGCCCCTTTTTGATTTAAATTTTTAGGTTTTCGCACGAGATGTGTTTAACGTGTCTAATGCGAGGGAATGTACTGAAAACGCTGAGGAAAATGCTCATCATAGCGCTGCTATGAATACATAAAAATTTGGCCCTTTTTACTCAAAATGACAGTTACCACGCCTAGCGCAAAAATTATTAGGGGTACCGACTTCATTCTTTGCTTGGAGATGTGTATTTCGTATTTAATGCGAGAAAAAGTACTGAGAACCCTAAGCTAAATGCTCATCATAGCATTGCTATGGAAAAACATGCAAATTTATGACCTTTTGATCCAAAAGTACCCTGTGAACACGCCTAATGCTAAAACTATTAGGTCTACAGACCTAATTTTTTGAATGGAGACGTGTTTTACGTGTCTAAAGCGAGAAAGAATATTGATAAATTGGAGACTGTTTATTATCAAACACCTATATTATGTACAGCATTTCGACCAACGGGGGTTGCATCCCTTATTTTTTATAAGGGTAAAATGATTTTTTTCAAAATTTTTGCTCTGAAAAAATTGCACAAATAATCAAATATTTACAAAAATAATTTTATTCTAAAGAAAAGAAAATTATGAAGTTGACGTATTTCAGGGGTTTTCACAAAAGTATATTTCAAGAGTGTAAACTACTCCTTACTAATACTTTTCACTGTTCTGTGAAAAATTATTTGTGCATGAAACTAAAGAAGTGTTATGCATGTGTTAACAATGTATAGTGCGTATATTTTAGTACAAGCACAAATATAGTGATTGTCGCAATTTTGATGTGAAACGACCCCTACTGGGTGTACCCATAAGTAGCAACGTACATTGTCCATTCATTTTTTCGTAGTTTTATGATCATTTATAAACTTCCAGTGATAATGTTATAAACAACTTAGAAGGGATGGCAATGACGTTTAACGTTCCAATTTAGAGAAGTAACTGATTTATTATATAACGAGTTACAAGGATGTTTACGGTTCGGCTCGCTAGTACGCACTGACTCCATTGGTCAGTGACTCCCAACTGTCTAGTGATTAATGTCAAAAAGTCCCTAGTATTAAATAGAGAATGTCCCTAACACTCGGCCATCCTCTATAGGTATGGCTCGTATACGAGATAAAAGTTTACGTCGATTTCTTTCCTGAATAAAAGTCATTAAAACGCATTAAAATCAGAATGAAAATCTATTTCCGCAAACAAAATAGTTGAAATTGTATATTTAACGAAATTAAATCGGGACGCAATACAATAAAATTTGGGATATAGAACGCAAGAAATAAGTGTAGTTTTAATGATCGAAACTAAAGCGTTTAGGAGCCTTAATTTTTCTGTTCGTCCTTGAAGTACTTTCTATTTCAACGGACTTTGATTGGTCCGTGGTTTCTTGTTTATAGTCGATAATCAATTCTTCCTGATTATCTGCATGTTCGTTCTCTGGTAACGTTTTTGGAGCTTGCATCAATACTATGCCGCCAACGTTAAACTTTATATATTTTCAAACGATTTTTGTCGTGATAAGCTTAGTACTTAGCTTGAGCGTCTTTGATTTTAGAACGGATTTGATTTCGAACATTTTCTCGAGGAGTGTATCGATTATCATCGCCAATAGTTAATTATCTTAATTCTCCTTCGTCGTGTGGAATTATGTATCCGTAAATTGATTCAAAAGGACTTTTCTTGGTGATTTTATTCGCCGACTCGTTTAGATCTCGTTGTACTTGCTTGAGTCTTATATCCCAATCTCGCCCTTTAGCGTGGAGAATGCTGGCTAGAATTGCAGGCATAAGTGTGCTACTGGTGCGCTCCATCATACCGTTTGCTTGTGAGTGGTGACTTGAGTTTAATGTGTGACGTATTCCATGCTTTTGTCAAAATTTTAAAAATTCTTCCGCCGTGAAGCAGGTACGTTTGTGCACTCCATTTACTTTGTTGGTTCCGGACAGTCCTTCGCGATATGACCATAAATGTTAAAATTGTAACATTCAGGTTCTCCTAAATCATTTTTAATCGGCGGACGTTTATCGGGATTGAATTTCTTCGGATTGTTTTGTTTGGCATTTTCCTGCTGTTTATCCTTCGAATCTTTGGTCTTTTCGTTTCCGTTTGTCAAATTTTCGCTGGACTTTGTGAACTTGGTCGCGTTACGGATTCGTTCTCCTCGTTGTATCAGTAGTCTTTCTTGACGTTGTAAGTCGTGTAGTAAATCGTCTAAATCCGTATGTGTTTTGGCCGTTAGGGTCGATGCGAGATCTGTCGACCATTACCCCAATAAGAACTTGTTCCTTAGTCTCTTCTAAAGAAAGTTGTAGTTTCCGGCATAAATCACTTTTTTCTAGGAAATAGGAGATCGGAGGTTCTCCTTTGCCTTAAAAATTTTTGGTGATCCTTCTCCATTTATCTGTCAAAGTTTCTGAACCTATAAATGTTTTTCTGAAGGCTCTCTCAAAATTTTCCTAAGTTTTCAGGTCTAGAGATTTTGCCTTGTACCACTGTAGTGCTCCCCCTTTCAGATGACTGCGTGCGGACTCCAAGGTGACTCCATCTGGCCATCGATGCAGAACTGTCATGCTCTTCAGATTGCCGATCCAATCCCTTGCAGGACCAACTCCCGATTCACCATTGAAATCGAGGATTGCCTTGCTTAAGTCAGGCATGATGTGGAACAGCTCAGGGGCTCTATTCTCGAGGTTTTTTCGTATACGAATCTTGTGACTTTCGAATGACTTTTAATGAACCCTATTCTCGAACACTCACTGGCGGTTCGTATACGAAAAGTTTCGTACGAAATGCAACGAGTGGGTATATGCCACTCGAAACTTATATTCGTATACGAATTAAGAGTTTTATCATGTGCAGTGATTAAAATTTATACTGTAATTGGATTATGTATTGTTTAATTGGTTTAAAAATTGCGACACTTGGGAATATTTGACCTTTTTTACTATATACATATTCTAATTTGTATTGAAATTCTTTGAAAACTTGTTTTTTTTTGAGGTTAGAAAATAATTAATTATAAATTGGAGGTACATTTGACCATAAATCTTATGATAATTTGAAAACAAAATTATAATTCGGCGAAATTGGCCTACTTTTACAACATCGCATTAATATAATTCCCACTTGTCTGCTGAAATTCTGAAAGTATTAATTATTCTATACATTATAAATAAATTGGGTTGTAATAATTTTTGTTTATATTTGACCCAATGAAGATGAATGTAGTTAGACCTTTCGCAAACCTTATTATTTGTGTTCACCCGGCACCACGTGCTAACAGCCAAAGTATTCAATTTTTAAATTATCCACATGCTTGGCGCATTCCACGCACAGTTCTGAAAATGATTTCATTGGTTCAAATTGCTTGTCACTAGTAAAGCACTAGAATTTTGCTGTGAGTTAAACTTGGCAACGCTGTTCAATGTATTCGTATACGAATAAGTCGAATGGCAAATTCGAAGAGTCCTCGAGAATACGACTTCCTTCTCTTATGCGTAACGTACCATTCGAAACTTTACGTATACGGAAAGTTTCGAACGAGCTCGAGAATAGAGCCCCAGGTGTCGTGGTATCTCTGTTCGAAGAGCTTGTTGTTTGAGAGGCAAGTCTGCCTAAAATGTTGGTGAACATTTCATCTCGCCGCTGGTTCTTTATGATCATCAGAGCCATTACTTGCTCCCAATTCGAAGTCTCTCCGCGATTTCCTAAGTTCGTTGGTGTCTTATTCATTAAATTGTCTGATTGAAGATCCGATCCTCTGACATGCTCTCTTGGTGGTTGGAATCTAGGTGCTTGTGGAAATCCTAGTAGTTGTTAAAATCTTGGGTCTTGAAACTGAATTTCTACGTCTCCAGGTTCTGATTGAGAAACTGGGAGTCTCCAATTTTCTGCTTGCCTATAATTTCCTTCCGGTGCTATCCTAGTTGACAAACCCCAAAGGTCTGCTTGCCTTCTCATGAAGAGATCTATTTGAGGTGGATGCGCATTTTCAGGAGTTTGATTACTCTGATTCCCGACACCAGACAGAATTTTGTGAAATTCTAACAAAACGTTCAAATTCGTCCACGGGTGTATCCAAAATGTTTCGCTGAGAAATTTTATCGAATTCCCGATTTACGATGTAGCGCTCTTTGTTCTCGCACAAAATCATGAGACGCGCATGCGCCTTCAGTGCTATTTGTTCTCGCACAAGAGTAATTTTGCGAACTTCGCTCAAATAAGACTCACATGCGCATTCAGCACTCTTTGTTTTCACACAAGTTGTATTTTTCGCACGTTATTCAAGTTCACACATTTGTAGATGCACTAGTGATCCTTTTCTCATTTCAATGGCTCAAGAAGGCGAGAGAAAAGAGGGAATAAAGAACCCGTATTTTACTCATTCTCACACTTAATTCACCAATTATCGCACTTTTACTTTCCAGGTTTTTCACACAACTCACATTCAATCTGAGTAGGCTCACACGCGTAAATCCCTTACAGAACGGCGCAGTTCACAGAGAAAAATCGACTTAATCAAACGACACGGTCGATCGGATGTTGGCGTCCTTTCTGCCAAACTGCGTCATCTTACATTTTGACCGTTTTTATCCGAATTTCGCGAGCGATACGTTCACATCCCACTTCTGAGGTGTTAGCAACAACTTAAATAGCGAATGTTCCTAACAATAAAATAAAAGAATTTTTTTCATGCACATATAAACAAATTGATGGGATCCAAACCAGCACGCCGATATTAAGTACAGTATTTTGACCCCATAGAGATTACATCCCTTATTTTTTGTAAGGAAAAAAATGATTTTTTTCCTCAAATTTTTGCTTTGAAAAACTTGTAAAAATAATGTTATTCTTAAGAAAATCAAATTCTAAAGCTGGCGTGTTTCAGGGGTTTTCACAACAATGCATTTCAATAGGGTAAACTACCCCTTATTAGTATTTTTCACTTTTCTTTGAAAAATTATTTGGGCATAAAACTAAAGTAAGTGTATGTAAATGTGTTAATTACAACAACAACAAATTATATTTGAGTACAAACACAAATATAGCGGTTATTGCACTTTGGTGGTTAAAGTACCTCTACATAGTGTGTTCATACGTAGCAACGATCAGAGTGTCAGTATTCGATGTCAATGAAACTTTGCTGCGTTGTAGAAAAATAGTATATTATGCACCTAGGGGGAGAAGAGGGGCTTTTTCGACGAGTACTGAAAACATACACAAGTCGAAAAAGTGCCTGTCCCCCTTGGTGCATACGATATTTTTTACAACAAATGCATGATTTCAGATATTTCGCGAAATACAGTCATGACTTTGGTCCATATTAGATTTTGAATAAAGAAGCATACAATGTATGTTAACTTATTACAAATTATCAAAAATTCAACAAAAAAACTGTCGGGAATTTTTGGTAATTTACGGTATCTTTAGAGGTGATTTATGGTAACCTTCCATAAATTTCCAAAAATTCAATTCAAAAATGTCTATAAATTTTCGGTCATTTATGTCAATTTCACAGGTCAATATCGTGACATACCATAAATTAACCAATATTCATTTTTTTAATTTCCATAAATTTCCGGAAATGTATGTACATTTTCGGTCATTTATGGAAATTTTACCGGCAAATATGAAAAATAACCATAAATTACACAATATTCATTTTTTTAATTTTCATAAATTTCCGAAAATTTATGAAAATTTTCGGTCATTTATGGTAATTTTACCGGCGAATATGGTAAATTACCATAAATTACCCAAAATTCATTTTTTAACATTTCCATAAATTTCCGGAAATTTATGCAAACTTTCGGTGATTTATGGTTATTTTACCGGTAAATATATTAAATTACCATAATTTACCTAATATTCATTTTTCAAAATTTCCATAAATTTCCGGAAATTTATGAAAATTTTTGGTCATTTATGGTAATTTTACCGGTAAATATGGTAAATTACCCAACATTTATTTTTAAAAATTTCCATAAATTTCCAGAAATTTATGGAAATTTTCGGTAATTTATGGCAATTTTACAAGTAAATATGGTAACCTACCCCAAATTACCCAAAATTCATTTTTAAAAATTGCCATAAATTTCTGGAAATTTATGAAAATTTTCGGTAATTTAAGGTAATTCGATCAGTTATATATGGTAACTTTCCATAAATAACCGCAAAATTCTATTATCTGCACCAAAATTTCCTCACAGTTTTTACGGTGAATGGGCTGATAATAGTAAAATGCGAGCTCATAGACATATAATTTTCGTTGTTCACCTCTGATGTCACTTTTCAGTCCCTAGGGAGTAAAAAGTAGAGCTTCAGCCCCGCTTCATAGGCATCGAAAAGGGCTGAAATCATGCATGTGTTATAAAAAACATTTTAAAGGAAATAAGCACCTCTGAAATTCCCCCTTCGAAAGTTTTTTCAGAATTCCTCTTTTATTATGCGAATTTTTTCTCAAAACAGTCAACGATATTTTCTAATCGAACGAAGATATTAAATACAACATTCACGACTCCAGAGGTTACATCCCATTTTTTTATCAGGGTAAAAACGTTTTTTTATTTGATTTTTTCTCTGGAGAAATGATAAAATTCATTAAATACTCATAAAAATAATGTTATTTTAAAGAAAATAAGATTCTGAAGTTGGCGAGTTTCGGGGTTGTCCAGAAAAATGTATTTCAAGAGAATAAACTACCCCTTATTATTGTTTACTTTTCTTTGAAAATATAATTGTACATTAAAGTAGTATAAGTGTATGCAGATGTGTTAACTATAAATAATTTCTATATTTCAATACAACCACAAAAATAGCGGTTATTGCATTTTGGGGGTTTACTTCTCCTACATGATATATTCATATGCAGCAATGAGTATTGTTTACCGATATTATCGTAGTCTCATGAGAATTAATAAATAACTAATAATAAAATCATAGCACATTCTTTCATGTTCATATTAAAAAATGGAAGGTATACAAATCATACATAGTTTTTTCTCCAAATGCCGTTTTTTTACAATATCTTAAGTAAACTAAAATTGTCTTGTTTGTGATTTCAAAGAACAACTTTTTTAAAAGGTGAATTTCAGGGGTGCTTATCCCCTTTAAAATATTTTTCCGCAGATGAAAAAAATATACGCACCTTTGTTTTTTTTGTACTCTATAACGCAGCAAAGTTTCATTGACATCGATTTTCTTCAGAATAAAATTATTTTTTCTTAATACAAACATCGAAAATGGCGGTTTTCGTTGTGCCACGCCCCCTGCGAAAATGCCAACTGCAGCTAGTGGGTACGAAAATGTAAACATGAGCCGGAAACCATACTTTTCGGCTCTTCTTTGCAAGTAAGCCTTATCATTTTCGTATCGAGTTCTCTTGGTTTACTCAAACCGCCAAATTTCGATATTTTTTTCAAGAAAAATAGTATACGCACCTCGAGACAACAAATGATGGATGAAATGAGCGTAAAGTTGACAACTCGGCCGCGATCTCTCGTCGACGAGCTTTGTCTCGCGCGATGACAAACCCTCGGCCTTCGGCCTCGGGGTTGTTATTTCGCGCTCGACAACACTCGACGACGATCGCTCGAGCCTTCGTAGCCACCTTCACGCTCGTTTTGCATCCATCACTTTTCGTCTCTACCTGCGCAATGTACCAGGTGTATAAGCTTAAATCCGCTGTTTGCTCAGAAATGGCGGTAGTGAACATATTTAGCTACAATAGAAACGTCATGCTTTTTTTTGTGTGAGTTCGACACCTGGCTACGTAAATCGGTGCACATATTCAGTTTTTTTATACAAAAACATAAATTTTTCCTTGA
>CAKNWT010308795.1:3997-16312 GCA_932066315.1 Andricus coriarius | reverse complement strand
AATGCACGAACACAGGATATTTTTTGATTTGGTTTATACTAAGCAGGTATATATGTGGATACAATATACATTTTTTAACGCTTATTTGGATCAGAAATAACAATTTGTGAGCTTCTGATAGTTAAAAACATATAATATTTCGTGAATTTTACGACTATTTGTCACTTTAACATGAACGTGCGAACACAGGACATTTTTTGATTGGGTCTATACTAAGCAGGTGTATATGCGGATACAATATGCATTTTTTTACCGCGTATCCGGATCAGACATAACAATTTGTGAGCTTCTAAAAGTTAAAAATATATAATATTTCGTGAATTTTACGATTATGTGTCACTTTAACATGAATACGCGAACACAGGACATTTTTCGATTGGGTCTACACTTTACAGGTATATATTCATACAATGTGCGTTTTTTACCGTTAATCCGGCTCAGAAAGAACCATTTTTGAGCATTTGGCAATGAGAATTCTACTATTATTCCCTATTTATGCATATAATGATCTTGGGCGAACTGAAGACATTTTTTTTATGCCCCATCTTTTTTGGGAGTTATTTTGGCACCTACGAGAAACTTGTTAGCCCTAACCAAAAACGATTGCAAAATATTTTTAGTCTGTTAACACGATAACTTTCGTATGAATGGACATAATGGATTGGTGTCTAGTATAATCTTTAAGTATCCTAAAGTAAATGTCAAGTTCGTTAGCCAGCCATTTCGGATAAAAATGCAAAAAGTTGGAACATTTTGAAAATGTTTTAGACTACTTTTTTCAAGAGGTTATAACTTTATGTACAGTTTTTCGTAGTATTCAAAAAGAAAAACAATTTATCCTTATGAAATGAACATTTTCAGCCAAACAACACACGACATGAAAAAATGTCAAAGGAAAAACAATGTTGCATTTTGAACACCCCACAAGGTTACCGCAACAAGTTTCGGAATTTTCTTGAAAAATCGAAAATTCAAATTTGTCCGCACAAAAAATAATGAAAAAACAAAAATTCTATTTTGCGGCCAAACTATACATGATACGAAAAAATAATAAATGATACAAATTATGTATTTAGAAACGATCTACAAATTTGTTAGCCATCACATTTTGATAGGACGCGTAGTTTTTGTTTTATTCGTAAAAAACTGCATTGAAAATAGAAAATTGAATTTTTAGACAAACGAGACAAGATTCGAAAAAACTAGACAAAAAAAGAGACATTTTGCAATATATGAATAAGCAATGCCAGGCCGAGGTACAGAAATAAATGTTATATACATTTGATATAATAGTGTTGCATAATGTAGAAACGTTCGCATTTTGGACAAAATCGAGAGAGAGAATCAATAGTCGCGCTCCCTAGTACATATACATTTGATATAAAAATTGCCGTTTGCCACATTTTTTAAACCAATAGGAATTTTTTTTGAGTTTAAAAAAATTTAATTTTTAAATTCAAGTACCGAATAGAGGATATTAACCAAATTCAAAATTTTTTTATTCTTTCTAATGGGATGTCACCATACACATTTTTTTTCTAGGCCTAAGCTTTTCGACTCATTTGAATACGGAACTCCAACAAAATATTTGATAAATGAAAAGCTACTGCAGTTATAGTATATCCGGATACATCTAACTATCCATTAATCAATATGAAACCTTCGCGACTTGTCGTCTATTTTCATAGAAAAAAATTTACACCTATAGGTGCTAATAAGAAGGTTCTGAAAATGTATAGATTCATGAATATTTTAAAATGTCTCCAAGAAATACGAGCGAACGAAACCAAGTGTGTAATTATATCTCTCTTATGAAATATTAAATTCACGAATTCATCGCAAGAGACTCGCATGGCATAGTAAAGTCATCCATTAATTGCACTTTAAAGAAGGGTTCTTATATATATTTTCCCGAACTATACATGTGAACATTTTCTAGATATTGTAGCAAATGTGAGCCTCAGTTTGATCAAAACCTTCGAACGATGGACATCTTCAATTCAAGATACTTTATTCTCAATAGAGTATTAATGTCCTGTACTGAACAATTATCAGTCTTATCAGTCCACATATCAAAAGATTATTATTTCTATTCTTTTTGCTGTTATAAGCATTTTTTTCTTTTCACAATGGTAAGCAGAAATTATTAATAAAATGGTTATTATATAGATTTTGCGCTTAAGACTTGGAATTTTGCACAATTTTGTTCAGAATAATTGAGCTTGTATTTCAATTAAAAAATTACGTTATTGGCAGATTTGTGGTGTAGCTTCAACTAATTTTGATGACTCAATTAAGATTTTGACAGCTTTCATTGCGGCTACAATGTGTTTATCAAAATTATCATATTTTATTATTCATTCAAAAAAGCTCAAGCTTTTTCTAACCTTCATTTCATTTTTTTATATTTGTATTCATTGATATGGAGGAAATTTGGCTTGGCAGAGGAAATGCCTTTTGGATGAAATAAAATCAGACTGAACATTGGTGTCTGGACCAGAAGTTAATATCTTAAAAGAATTTGCTGTGACAGAAAGAAAGTTATCATTGATATTCGTAGGTAAGTGGCAAGTCTGATATTTTTAGTAGTTTTGATTTGGACGCCTGTGACATAACTAATTTAATTTAACGATATAAGACGTATGTATAATAGGGTGACTTATAAAATACTTTTTTTTTCATTTTCTCAAACATTGACTCAAAAATTTATTTCATTTGTTGCGAGAAAATTATAGCCTGTTCATTCCAGATTTCAACTAATTTTTATGCTGAAAATTCTACCTTTAAAGTTGCGATTTTATGATAAAGTTGATATGAAGAAGTCAATCCCCACAATTTTTTTTTTGTTGAAATTATGAAACTTTCAGGAAATATTTCTTACTTTATTGACAACAATTTCTACTACGTGTTGGAAAGATTTTAAGAAACACTTGTCCTACTATTGAAAAATATATATTTTTTTAACTTAAAAAATTGATGCGATAATTTTATTTTTTATATTTAACTGAAAAAACAAGTAATTTTTAATTATCAAAATTTTTGTAAATGTGTGGATTTTAATTATAACTTTAGACCTTTTGAAGAGATTTAAAATATTTCAAAAATTGGAAAGATTTCCAAAAAATTATAAAATTATTTTAAATTTCTTTTAAGCTTCTACAGTACTGAATATCTTCTTAGCTTCCTCATAAAATCCGCGAAATTTATGGAAATCACGAAATTCTTCATAAAACTCATTATTCCACTCAAATTAAAATTTTGTTGAAATTCTTTTTCTTTCTTGACTGAAAAATGTTATTGACTTAATATAAAATACTTTGGGTACAAATATAAATTATTATTACATATTTTGTAAAGAATTAATCTATTTTGGTTGACAATTTAATTAAATATTTCGTTTTGAAGTAACTTTTTTCTTTGAATTAAAAATTGGACATGCCTTTAAGCTTCAAAATTCTTCTTGAATTTTTCCAAGAATCATTAAAAAATAATAATTATATAACCTTAAAAATAGCTTAACAATTAATGATGCTAAAAAATAAAAATAAAATAATTTAACTCCTTCAGCAAGAATGGATCGATTTTTCAATTTTCTGAAAAAACTATTTTCTAATTTTTGTAGGTCACACCGTACCCTGATACATAACTTCCTGCATTTTATTAGACGGGATAGTTAAAGTTTGAGATGAATTTATATGTCAAAACTTTTAAAAATCGAATTTTTCGCATAATGGGGAATCATTGTTTACCAAAATGAAGGAATTTTTGACATCAGTTTTTACAAAATCCAAGGAAAGTATTTCATGAGGCACCCTGATGTGTAATTACAGATTAAAAAAATAAAACTTTATTATTGTATTATGGTTTTCGTGTACTTCACAACGATTGTATTTTTATTTACTGCTTACACGCCCCAACTCCATAATATCATGAAACCTTCGAATACGACAAGGTTAAGAAGAAGGACTTATGAATCAAACTATTTTGTTGATGAAGATAAATATTAGTACCATATTACATTTCATGAACAGTTGACGACTATATTACATGCAGCAACATTGTCAACTACTGATACAATGTATGTAGTGTAAACTAAACATAATTTTGGAATGTTCGCAATTCTGCGGTAAGTAATTCTATTGTATGAAAAAATACTACTTGCTATATTATTTTTTTTTTTTTGCGCTCCACGACTCGTCTTCGTATCGCTTTCAGGACGAGATCATACGTAGTCTGACCATGCTGCGCCTCCCGCCCCGTTCATGCACTAAATTAATAATAACCTTGATTTGAGGAGACCACCCTATTTACGAACGATGAATCTTTGAACTCCCTAATCCGAAATATAGGAACATTTTTTAAAATCAAACAAATATTAATTTATCTACTACAAAGTGCTGAATCAAATCTAAATGACATTTCCCTTTCTCATTCCACCAGCAGAGTATCAATTACTTCATGGATGTAGGTTTTACAGAGTAAGGAAAATACTAGAGGGGTTATAGTGCGCTCGTGGTGGGGGACTGCCTAACGTCACCACGGGAGTTGACAAGGGCCAGATCTTGCATACGATCTCGTCTTGAAGCAGGAGTAAGGACGAGTCGTGGACTACCCCTCATGATCCTTCATAATGTATAAATCTCCAGCTATCGACTCGAGAATATCTTGAAGGACAAAAATGATAATTCCGAAGTGTCAGAACGCAGTTCTCTTCAAGATGATAAAAATCTCACAAAAAAAGTTTTGGGGTGTATATGCTCACACAGAAAAAATATTAGGTAAGTATTTCATAAACAGGTAATAAATAATGAATACATTCAGTGTAACATATTAATATTATTGCATTAATAATTACAATAATAAACAATTATACACTATCAGCGAAAATAATACACATGCCTCTTTTGTGAGCTGTTGTTGAGTGCTTTAATTTTGAAAATAACAAGATGCAAATGTTTTCGTTTTACTGGCACAATAGTTAATCAAATTCTGAGTCTAAAAAGTCAATTGAAGACAGTATATCAATTTATTAAAAAGATGTTACAAAATTACTTCAAATTTGGATGTTTTAGAAAACGTAGTCGCTAGCCTGCCGGCGCCGGCAACTACCAACCTTGTCGGCGTCGGCAAGGTTGCTGCAACTGTAAAAACTAGGATAAGATTCAGGACTTAATTCGGCATTGAAACAGTTCATGAAACAAAACAATTGCACTTCCGTTGGATCTACCAATCTAACAAAATAAGGTCGATTGTGGATTGAAATAGGCTCGAAATGAGAATCATCTGTCTACAACTAAATCAATTTAAGGAATTCAAGGAAATCACAGAATTGATGGAATTCACGGAATTCAAGTATTACATCCCGAATTTTATAAAATTTGATGTAAGGCCTGGCTAGGTGTAACCTACCTTACCCCACATATTTCCGGCTAGCTCCATTAACTACAAGCAATAGCATTACCGATCTTCTCTGAGTTTGAACCTAAGTATGGTAACTGCACTACGGTCGGTAAGGCAGAGACCACAAGATACTCAAAGTATTACCATGGGGGGATAAGAACTGTGACAATACCGATAAGTTAACATATGCTCGATCATTGAGAAACTGTAATTGCAGACTCTACCGCTATGCAATAATTATAATTATGTCCATTATCATGCGAATGTACTTATAATCTTAACAATTCAAAAAGTAATAAGTTCAAAGTTGAATCCAAATAGAAGTACACACGTACGACTAGAAACTGAAACAATAATTTTAATGATATATTTTCCAATATTAATGTAAAAACTAAATACTAAGTGAAAGAACATGTATATAGTCAGACGATGCAGTTATCAACATTGTCTGACTAGATACATTTGAATACAGACAGTCCTACGGTTCACTTCGATCTACGATTAACGAATCACTTTGACACAGTTACGGCTTCTATTTCATTGTGACCGAAGAAACACTCTGATTAAGTCGCGTACTTTCAAGTTCAATTTAAAATAGTTAACGTGTTCGAGTCTTGGACTAAATCCCTTCGGCTGAGAGTTTCGGCCGTTGCAGAGTCACTTTGTGGATAAAGTCTGCGTACTTAACGTTCGTGAAAGGACTCACTGTTAAATTACTTCCGAGTTTATTTAATTTATCATCCGGCAAAACTCCGTCGGTGTTTTACATCATAAGCGTAGACCCAACCGACAAAGCAACTCACTCTCGCCCTTTCAAGCGTAGAAAGGTACATGTAAGTTTATTTTATGTAACTCTTAACTCTGTTCTTATTCCCTATGATAAAATAATTGTTAAAGCAACTATCTCTGGCTCATTTAAATACTGAACTCTGACACATTCCGCGTAGAGCTGATAAGTGACACACAAACCCACAAACAAATAATTGCTCCGTTCTTACCAGCCTGACATAATCAGCACACTGGTCTCGCTCTTTTCCTATTTTCCATATTACCCTGACCTTTTGCTCGCGACGTGACACTAAGAATTCGCGGAATTTACGAAATTGATGGAATACATGGAATTCACTGAATTCAAGTAATACCATGAATTCATGGAATTCACTGAATTCGCGCAATTCATGGCATTGAAGGATTCACGAAATTCAAGAAATTCATAAGGTTCACGGAATTAATGGAATTCGCGGAATTCATGTCATTAAAGAAATTCAAGAAATTTATAGAATTTGCGGAATTCAAGGAATTAAGAAAATCAAGGAATTCATAAAATTCACGAAATTCATGGAATTTATGGAATTCACGAAATTCACGGAATTCGCGGCATTCTTGGATGTAAAGGAAATTTTGAAATTTATGGAATTCAAGAAATTCACAGAATTCACGGAATTCACGCAATTCACTGGGAATCTCTTTAATTCTTTTTCACTCTCGTTTAACCAGCGGACTTTATCCGGAAAATCACTCGTATGACGACCGAATGTTTCAGCCGAAGGGACTTTGTTCACAACTCAATACTTCGTTAACTATTTCGCGGTGATGTAAAAGTATCGCGACTTAGACAAAGCGATTTGTAGTTCGAAGATCAAATTGACAGCGGGACTGCTTGGAACGTAAAGACGACTACCAAGGGTAACTGTGAGATTTATATAGGATAGGGAGGTGCAAAATGTCTCATCTCAATACACATTTGTATAATGACACGCGCCTCGCGAAATATGTATCTTAGCACTCTTGCTCTTTCAGAAATATGAATTCTAAAATAGTACTGAAATTAACTGTGGTAAACGTATTTGCTCAGTCGCCTTCAGTTACCAAATGCCTGACTATATACGTACAATGTAAAAAATTTCTGCTTGAAACTTCCAATACATTGCATTGTAGTTTTCAAATGCTAATGCTGTAATGTTGCCTTTCACGCATTGTAAGTTCACTTCAAATTTATTGCAATTTTACAATACCGCATAGAGTCGCCATATTGTAATGTTTGTAATTTTATAGTACAAGTATTGCGATTTTACTTACAATACCGTCCTTGAAATTTCACATGACTCTTTTATTGTAGACCTATTAATAGAATCCCAAAAATTTTTAGCAGTGTAATCATTCAGTTGCTCACTGCAGAGCGTACAGTGTCATGTCAACGGTATAATAAATGTGAAAGGTCAAAAAGATTAAATTTTTTACGCACATATATGAACTTATTATGCACATCTTAGATTTAGTCCTTATCAGCCAGTCGAAATGCACTCTTATTGACGTTGCGCATTCTACTTTATCACCACTAGTGCAATTATCACGTTCAGACATAAGAACGAGTGAATACCGCTAATGCGCCTGTTTATTATCAATTAATACTTGGTTTCCTAAAGTAAGTTCACAGGAAAAGCAGAAGTGACTTTTTTGTTGTTGATAATTTTCAAGAAAATAAAATTGTTTTTTTCGCATCAAAACAAAACAAGATTCAATAGAGTTGTCATGGTAACCATTTCCCATGTGGTGGGTAAATCTTAACATGTGAAGGTATAATTTTTTCTTGCAGGTAAAGATTACGCTGAAATCGCTGCAAAGATTACAGTTTGGTTTAGTCTGTGTTGGATTGCATCTAGATAGGTGTTATATCAAAATTATTCAAATTGCCAATATAAAATCAGCAACAGCTCAAAAAATATTCGTGTAAGATCCGCCGGTCAGAGTGGGGCAACACAAAGTTCCTGTGGGCAAACCAGTTTTCAGCCTACACTATCCATTTGATTTGGACGTATTCTTAAAAATTGAAGCCTTTAAAATTCCGAACCGATTTGTGTGTTTGGATTTTTATAAAAAATTGGGATAATTTTTAATCTAGGAACAAGGTTTTTTTTAACTTTTCAGAAGTATAATTTCTTTAAGATTTTCAGATTTATCAGAAAAGGTCTGATATCTGTGCTAACACTATAAATAATTTTCAGTAATCAAGAATAATTTCCAAACATAACTTATTATGTTATAAAGAAATTAATGAAGAAATGTTATTTTTCGGGATTTTCTCAATCTTTTTTACGTAATCAACAAAGAATATCTTTTCCGATCATTTTTTGCTAGGTCATCGAAAAGACATTTTTATATGATTTTCTAAAAAATGGAGGCTGTTGGTTGAAAAATATCCAAGCTATGCATTTTTTTAATAAAAATTGTTTTATTAATTTGTAATTCTTGTAAATTTGCAAATTACCTATCATAGCAACTGAGTCATTGCAAATATATTTTTAGTTGATTCCGTAACAAAAATTAGTCAAAGTAGGCGACATGTGTCCATAAAAAAGGGTTTCGTAAGCTATGTGTCCATAAAAAAGGGTTTCTTAGGCCATTCTAATCTCCACCTTATCGGAGTAAATAGTCTTTAGAAAGACATTAATTTCTTTTAAATTTTATAGCAAAATTGATCTAACTCACTGAAAATTATTTCTAGATAGCTTTTGCCCAGACGTAAGACATACTTCAATCATTCTAAAAACCTTTAATAAAATGGTACTTCTTAAAAAAATGTTAAAAAAATGTCAGCTTTTTTGCTAAATAAAAAATTAACCAAATTGTTTATAAAAGATCTAAGAACACAACTCGTTTGAAAAGTTAAAAAGCTTTCATTTAAACAAAACGTCCCAAGCGAACAATTAGTATATGCTAAGAATTGATTTGTCCAGAGAAACTTTTTTGCCTTATTCTGGCCGTAGTCTACGTTAGTGCCAACCGATGAAATATTCTAAATTTTATTTATCATCAAAAATATGTGGAAAAGCTTGACGCGGCTGGCTCAGTTTCCTTATTTTTTTAAGTTGGACTGAGTATCATTTGGACAAGCATAAACGGATACGTGGTATTAAATTTTGTGCATATCGAAAATACTTACGATAAATTTTGATGCGACAAATATAAAACTGACGATTACAAAACCGAATATTCTATCATATCTGGATAACTAATATTTGGATTTTTCCCAAATAGGCAAGCTTCTTTAGAGATAAATAAATTATATATTTCTAGAGCTACCTATTAAAGTATAATAATAAAAAAATCAGAAATAAAAACAAATGTGTAGGAAAATATAAAAATTTGTTTGAAAAAGTGCAAAAAACATTTCGTTTGATTTAGTTAATTGCATTTGTTTTTTTAAACCATGTTTATGTCGAAGTTGAGATCTCTTCATTGTTTAATTCAAAGAAAAAATATTAAAACTGTTTACCAAAAATCATAAAATTCGCGCTTTTGAAACACTTTATAAGATACAAAATTTGTTTTGTGTTAAAAAAATAATAAATACATATTTTTATTATTTCCAATTTTTTATTATTGCTTAAGTTTAGAAACCGCACCGAAAACATTTACGGGAACTTTTTAGACCATGGGGAATATTTTATTATTATTATTATTATTATTTTGGATGCAGTTCCGAAAAGTACTTGCCTTCGATTGATTTAAAACTAGGTATACCCACATATTTTGATTAGCTGATTACGAAAATGATAGTGAAAATATCGGCAAATTTTATTTTCAAAAAAAGGTTGTTTTTTCACTATGTTTCGATAAATATTGGTTTGAGGGTGAAAATTCTTAGATAAAAGTTGTAGCCCTCGAAAAAGTACGTCTTTTATCTTCTTCAAACTTTTAGCCTAAATCTATTATTTTTCGAGAAAAACGGGAGACTGCGGGAAGGCACTCCTATGATTAGCAGCAGCAATAATATAAGCACATACATTCCCCTTTCTAAGGTCTCGTCGTGGGCATGCGTGCCACAAGTCTCATTGCAAAGCAATTCTACACTTTGTACCAGCATTTTCCCTTTTTTCTCACAAAATAATGGGTTCATATATAACATAAACTTATAGTTTTTTCGGAGGTTTGACCCTGAAAATCAAATTTGCGAATATTTTCAGTATAATTTTCGTAATCAGCGAGTTAAAATACATTGGTATACAAGGATTCAAATAAATCGAAGGTAAGTACTTTTCGGAACTTTATCCATTTTTTAAAATTATTATTATACCGTTAAGCCATATCCCTTTTTATGAATTTCCAAAATATTGAATTTAGCAATTAAAGTTTTCTTTTTTTCTTTTAGGTGTAATAGATGAATTTCTGCAATTCTTACCGTAAGTAGTAGGCTAAATTCTTACTTTAAATTTACAATAAAATTCTACGGAATTAAAAAAAATGTTTAAGTCGATGATCATATTTATAAACAATTCTTGATTTCAGTTATAATTCGCAGTGGTACCGGATGCTATTAAAAAGCCAAACAATTTTAATATTGTTTATGGTTAGAAGTTCTCGTCCATGTTGTTAAGCTGGCGGTGTTTTTATGCTCTCGTTGCAAACATTCAGCGTGGTAAAAAAATTATAAAAATTTCTATTTACCCGACTTTTTAGGTTAGTTTTTAATGTTTGAATTAAATTAAATAATTAAAGAAATAATAGGTGATAATTATTATTTTCTAAATAAAACTAATTAATTATTTTTCAGTGCATCCAGAGAGCTTAATCCGTCCTCACACTTTTATTAAAAATGAAGGAATAAAGAACAATGAACGTTATGAATAATACAAAAAAGGAGACTACAATAATGGATTCCATAAAAAGCGAGAGACTTCAATTAATGAAAAAATTTAAAACGTACATAATCAGCCTAATGGGAAGGGGTTTACTGACTAAAAAGGACATTTTAACTGAATTTATTCAAATACTATATTTTTTATAACAAATGCATGGTTTCAGACGCTTTTTGTAACATATACCTGATTTCCGCTCATATGGAGGAATTTGGAAATTTTATTCTTATTTTAATATAAATTTAAGAAATTTCAACGAATTTGAATTTTCACTTAGTATTCACTTGAATTCCATAGAATATTAAATAAAAAAATATATAAATATTAATTCCAAGTGAATATTAAAGAATTCCAAAGAGTTCAAGGTGAATATAGACAAATTCAAGGGAATTATAAAAATCGAAGACGAATTCCTAAGATTTGCGTCAACTTTCGTTTCGTGGAACAATTATTCTATTTGGTTGACAATGGCGACAGTAAACATGGCACCAATTGAGCTCTAACGAAATCGTATTGCACACGCTAATATATTTGCAATCGGTCGTTTAAATTGAAAGTGAAATCATTTGATATAGTTTATGAAGTGATTTGCATACTTATTATAATAAATGCACAGTAATGAATTCCAAAATATGTCAATAAATTTGTGGTGAATTCCGAAGAGTCTATTATGAATTTCAATAAATTAATGGTGACTTCTAAAGTTTTATTTGTGATTTCCAAGAATTCATAGTACATTCTTTAGAATCTTTAGTGAATTCTAAAGAATTTGTAGTGAATTTTTAAGAATTTGTAGTAAATTTCGTAGAATTTCAAGTAAATTCTGAAAAATTTCAAGGAGTTCAAGGTAAATTAAAAAAATGTGAAGAAAAGTAACAAAAATTGAATGTGAATTGCAAATGAAACAATGAACTAAGATAATTTAAGTTGAATTTCGAGTGCTCTAAAGAATTAAATTAAATATATGTATTCGCATGTGAATTCTAAAGAATCCCAAAGATTTCAAAACAACTCCTAAAATTGATTTGTGAATTTCAAAGAATTACTGTTGAATAATTTAATGCAATATCCGAAAACTTTAAAGGATTGAAAAGAATTCTAAAAATCAATGTGTGCCACGATCGGGGAAAGGGTGTCCTATCATATATGTGTGGGATGGGGGGATTGGCGCGCGTCGTTAATAATTGTTCAAACAAAGTATTATTGTTAATTACTATCTTCATCTATACTAATGCCAGATAGTTGCGGTTTTTTCTGAAGTTTTTAACTTTTTGCC
>CAKNWT010308784.1:0-16347 GCA_932066315.1 Andricus coriarius | reverse complement strand
AAAAAAAAAACCTGGCTTCTACAATCGCATAAACTACCGATATTTGCCTTTCGCTCCTAAGAAAACCAAAAGTGTTTTTTTCTGGTCACCCTATTGCAGTGGTCGGCAAACTTTTTGCTCACTTTTCAGGTATGGTCAGGTTTGTCCCGGAATAATTTTTTCTACTACTTTTCGGTCTATCCGTGAACCTCAGTGTGAGTGAGCTTTCTCCAGCAAGGGTCTTTTGTCCATAGGCAGGTCAATGTAAGGAAATTTAAAAACTTTTAATTTTTCAACTAGCGATTTGAAAATAGCATAATCGGCATCTACGAATTTTTCCGATTCCAATGATATATTACTTGCCTAGAAAAGTTGAAAATTTGAAGGAGTTTAATATCAAGAAACTTTAGCTCAATATTTAATTTAATACTAAATACTTCTCAAATTTTCAACCTTTATAGACAAATTACATGTCGTTGGAATCGGAAAAATATGTAGATTCCAAATACATCACTTTTAAATCGCGGATTTCAGAATTAAGAAACTTTTAATTTCAAATTTTTCTCCCATTTTCCAACAAAGGACCCCTGAGGGAAGGGTTGGTCTGCCCAAGCTCGCAGGTACCTGACCAGAAAGTAGGACGTCGGTCAGGCCGGTCAGGCTACCCTGACTTGGTCAAGAGCATGCCGACCACTGCCCTATTGGATACTTTAACCTTTTTCATATGTATTTTTTTTATTCTTATATGTAGGTTATTAATGAACGCTCCCTGTCCAGAGTAAACTGTTATGAATAGCGTAAACCATAGAGTAATCAGTAAACAGCTATAATCTCCGACACGTGATTGAAGCTTTTGATAAATTGAATATTTGTAAAACTGTATAAGTATTATCTAGGTAAGAAGAATTAAAGTATAATAAGGCAGTTTTGAATATTTACCCATTTCTCCTTAAATATCGCTTTTCTCTGCTCCTTGATACTGATATTGCGTCACAATAATCCTTGTAAACACTTGTCAATGCGCCCACATGCCTATCACGGTCGCATGCGCAACTAGCACTGGACTCATCACTGGACTTGTGTGTACTGATTCACTGCTTTCCTGCGGCTTGCGTGAGCCTCTTTAGGCCCTCTAGGGTCGCCTGCTCCAGTTGCTCTTCGAGCCTCTCTCTCACTCTCACTCCCTCTCTCTCTCTCTACCCTCTTCTCTCTCTGTCTTTCAAACAGCCCCATTCGAGTCTCCCTTTTAGAGTTTTTAAATTCTCGGTAATTCAAAATCGGGTAATATTACCGGTAACATACCGGTATGTTACGGAAGCTTCGAGAATTTATGAGAATATTCAATTATAATGCTTCTTTGTTATTTCTAAAAGTAATTGCATAATTTTTTTTTGTTTGACCAAAAATCGAACTTTTGAGAACGATAAAAGAGCCTAACGCTAGAGGACGACGCAGGGGTTAATTTTTCAGAAATGAGCTTCTGTTGTGCAATTTTGTGTATTTACAAAAGCTTAAGAAAAATTACTTCCTTTTAATTAAAATGAATTCTTCAAAAATAAAATTCTTTTTGATAGGGATTTAATTATTCATGAATATACTTCTGTTGTGTAATATTGTGCATTTACAAAAGTTTAAGAAAAAAAATGTGTGTATATATATATATATACAAGGGCGGATCCACGGGAGGGGTTTTTGGGTCCGGACCCCCCCCTTAGAAAAATCAAAGTTTTAAATTGTAATGGTTTTTAGCTATATATATATATATATATATATATGTATGTATGTATATGTATGTATGTATATATATATATATATATACATATATAAATTTCAGCGAAAACCCCCCCATTGACTGAATTCTGGATCCGCCCCTGTATATATATATATACATATATATTTAAATAAAAAGTTATATCATGGCATTCCGGTACAAGCTAAACACTTGGTTGCCAGAGGTTTGTTTAATGTATGACTTAATCATATTAATCTAAAACTTTCCATATATGAAAGCATCACCCTTCCGGTAAGAAGAGAAGAATTCAAAAAAATTCAGAATCTGAATTCCCATTAATACGTGAATTTTCCTCCATCGAAAGTTCCACCAAAGAATAGAAAAAAAAGCAAAACCTATTCCTTTTAATCGACTTGGAAAAATTTAATGGAAGTGTATTGGGAGGAATGAAAAAGTGGCGGAACGCAAAAAAAAGAATAGAAAGAAAGAGAATAACGTGACTTTGAAGACGCAAAAGCTATTCCTTTTAATCGACTTAGAAAATTTGAATGGAAGCGTATTGGGAGAAATTAAAAAGTGGAGAAATGTTACTTTTATTGTTATCTTTTGATTGGACTTGGATTCTGCCTTATTCTTCAGAGATTCTTGATAATTTTTTAATGCCCTGGTATTTTAAAAAAGAACTTCAATAGAGCGTGTACGGAAAAACAATTATAAAACAATCTCGCAAAAAGACCGATTGACTGGGAAAATAATATTTTACTTTTTGACATTTGAAAGACGCGTCTTCTTCCAACGGCCCGTTGAGTTAGACTGGCATCATCATTCTCATGTGACACGTGTGTCTGTTGGAGAAATAGAAAAAAAAAGAACAGATTAGAAGGAATTACAATAATCGAAAATAAAGCATGTAAGTATGGAATTAAAAATAACCATGACAAAAAAAAATTGAAATTTCCAAACTTATGTTGCACACGGAGGAATAGAAACCATGTAAGTTCACGCATTTTGTGGACGGATTAAAAAGAATTAAATTAATCGAAAATACATCTTGTAAGTACGGAATTAAAAATAACCATGAGAGGTGTGTCTACTGCTCGCATTAAGAGGAATTACAAAAATGGAAAATATGTTCGCCTGCATGGAACTCAACAACAATCGTTAAGGAAATAGAAAAGAATGGGTTTCGGAGATAAACCTATTCTTTCGTTGGGCACTTCTTCCGATGGAAAATTAGAACATTCAAAAAAATTAAATAATGCACACTCTTTCGATTAAATCTGAAAATATTAATTTTTCTCTATTCTTCTCTTCTTACCGGGTTGATACCCCTGTAAAAAGGAGAGCATTGAAATGGATTATATGGCATTGAAAAAATTGTACACTTTAATGCCTATAAATCTAAACAAATTCCGTTTTGTCCGAATGCGCTTTTTGGCATTCGACTGTTTTTGTTCGAATCGTTTTGAATCACACAAAAAAATGATGGCATTAAAGTGGCTTCTTTGTGATGCCATTGATTTAATGGCATTGAATGCAGTTAAATGACCGTATCAGTTGAATGCCATGCAATGCCTTCAGTGATCGGAGGCATAGAATGGAACCAATGCCGTTCAATTACCAAATAGGTCGAATGCCATTTAATGCTTTTTTCGACCGGATATATCGAATACAATTAATGCATTCGAATGCCGTTGAATGACCACTCAGACAAAAACGGAATTTGTTTAGATTTATAGGCATTAAAGTGTACAATTTTTTCAATGCCATGTAATCCATTTCAATGCTCTCCTTTTTACAGGGACCTGCAATAATGGTGGTCTAAGGAAGATTCTTTGAATACTTTAAGAATATTCATAGAATACGTATACTGTGTATACAAAACGATAAGTCTATTACTTTTTAATTATTTCGGATTTCTACTTCATTATTTATAAAAATAATCTTTAATGTTTCTGAAAACAATGTTTACTTGCAAATAAAAAATGAGAAAATCTTCTTAAAAACGATATTACTAAAATTACATATATATTATTTTGTTGATAAATTTATTTGAGGAATTTATGAAAATATTTCAAATACAGTCCTTTAAGTATTTCTTTAAGACGCACTTTACGATCTCTTTTCTATGAATCTGAGGTCCCTGTTTTTTTTTCACATTTAGGGCCCCTGCATGTTGGCAACCCGCGTGAAGCGGGTACATTATTTTTTCATTTTTTAACGCTGAAAAAGAAACTTGTTGCAATTACGGCATGGCCATTTAAAGTAAATTTTAACGTATTATTATAATTGCAACAGTTTACATATATGTTTTGCTTCTTTCAATAATTATATTGCCAATATTACTTTAGCATTACTTTACACTGATAGAAATAATAATGTTGATTTAACCATATGATCGTTGGTTGAAAAATTACGAGTATATTTATAATATAATACGTGTACTTCAATGATAAAGAGTACGAAATGCACTTACTGAAATATGGTAAATACAAGTTACTTATATTTGTGGTACAAAAATGTAATACATATATGTGTTGCTATTGTATGAAATGTGTAATTCTATTAAACACTTGCTTGAGGGAACTATCTCTGAAATGTTGTCGTTTAGCAATACCCTTTGTATGACTGATTTACCCGACTCGATTTGTTTTTTTTACAACAGGCGCATCTTGATCGCGCCTGCGCGTCTACTTTCGTAAGCAACAAGAATCGGACGGCCAAAACAGACATCCTGTATGGCTGTATCTATACCAGCAATACAATAGAGTTAATTTAATCATAAATATTGTTGTACCACTTATTAATTTCTATCAGTGTACCATTACGCTGTAGCGTAATGCTTGCATTCGGCCAGTCCGTCAGGGATTTAAGAAAAAAAATACAAAAAGATAAGTTTTTATCATAGATTGAAATACAAGTTTTCTTGAAATTGATTTAATGAAATATTTCAAACCGATTAACTGTCGAATAAATTCTTAATAAGATTTTTTTATTTATATTTTAATTAAATTATAAAATTTTCATTCAATTTTGTTTCTTTTAAGATACAATTAATTCTCAGAAATATTAAAGATAAAAATATAAACAAAAGTCTCATTTTTAATTAATAAGAGCATAACATATAAATATTTTCTATTAGTTTTCTATTAAAATTTCCCTGATGAGGATGCATAAAAGGCCTCGAAACAGGTTGGACCCTGGTAGTATAAAAAAGACGAATAAATGATAAAGAAAATGAGAGAGAGGTGGTTTTGGATGTCTCCTTCTTTTTCTACCTCTTTTTTCAATTGTCATATATCTGTCTCTAATGAGCCGTTTCACGATGTTTTTTGTAAACTTATTTCTCTTATTTTAATTCTTTTTGTGAAATTATTTTGCATACATTGAATTTCTTGAGTGTTTGTTTTTAAAAAGCAATTTTTTGATGAACTTAATTCTTTTTAAGCCTTCTTATGCAATTTTGTTGCTCAATAATTTGGGTTTTCAAAAGTTTGAGTTGGTTTAAAAAATGTACTTTCAAATTAGATAATGTTCACGCAGGGCCGTGCCCAGACGGAGTTCCAAGGGTGTATTGCACCCGGGCTGCACTAGCCAGAGATTACTGAGGAGGCGGCCGCAGATCAGAAGACGGTCACCTATTTCCTCACTTTGTAGTGACAACGTTCAATACAATACTTCCTGATCCCTTTGCTATAAAGTATACCTGGTACGTGTTAGACTGTGCCTCCCTTGTCTACATCGTACAATAGTTATATACATTGCCACCTAATTTGGTTTCGAGAATTTTCTTTCCATGTACCCTATAGTCTTTACATTTCTACCTGGGCACTAAAGATAAACGCGCAAGCAAGCAAATATACCTCCTTCATTTTTGCACTCGATACTTCAATATGCTAGTATTGCCATTTACATCTTATCCCGGGAGGGAGAGTTCAAGACCCATATTACGCATCAGAGAATGTCCAAATCCGAACCGTTTGTATTTTAGTTTGCACTTGTTCTTCATCAGTTAAAGTTCTATGCTAAGCTTCTACGGTTAAAATAAAAAGAAAAGTAATTACAAAAATAATGTTTGTTCTTATCGCATCTGTGTATCAATTATTGCAAATTATTTTAAAGTTTTAGTAATAAATTATTAAATTAATGAATATTAAATATGAATCGTTGCTAAAATGTTGCAAAATTCAAGTTCCAAGAGTTTCCCTGTTGTCATTTCCAATCGTTTTATTAAAGTTATTTTCTTCAATGTACATTAGGGTGGTCCAAAAATGCATTAGAAATTTGTTTTTCGAATTTTTATGAATAACGCCCAGAAAGACCCCATAATAAAAAAGATGTTTTTGTACATTTTATTCAGAATCCTTAATATTAGCTGAATTGAGTTGAAAGTCAACATTTCTCTTCGCAATTAGCCATAGAATACGAATAAAATATTACTATTCAAATATCACTCCCATAATTCTATTTTATAGGGCCCAACAAAAAATGCCGTTAGTGAAAAAATGGGCTTTGCGAATTTTTGGCGCTAATTATTATGATTTTCTTTTGTGTTTTTTTTTTAAATGCAAATTCTTTTTTCTAGATGAATTACTACTCTATTCTGATAATGAGATGTTGAAATACATTTTTTGAACAATTCATTATTGATTTTAGCAATTTTCTCTTAGAATAGAGAGTTGGAAAGTCACGGTTTTTTTACACCAAAATTTCACTTTTTGTCTAATTTTCAATTAGAGCGACGTAATTCCTAATTAGTATTAACGAAAATAATTGTTTAAAAAATTATTATTATTGTTAATAATATTCTCTGAATAATGCTAGAAATTGCGGTTTTTCCTAACATTTGAAACTTTTTGTCCACTTTTCACTTAGAGTGAGCTTATATTTATTTTGATCCAGCAGAATTAATTGTTTAAACAAATTAAGGCTTAAGGCCATGTCAGGGTACCGTGGCATACCTGCCGGCTAAACTGACCCTTCCTATTGTCAGGCGCTTGAAGTCGAGCTCACTGCTCAGCGGGGCGATGTGATGCTCAACCGGAGGCTCCTGTATCATGTTGCGTTGGCACGTTTACATCAAGTTCAATAAAAACGGCTAATCTACTGCCGCAAAAATATCGGTAATAATTCTAAAAAAAAAAAAATTTCATGAAAATTTTTCAAAGCCACAAAAACGTTATGGGCTTCCATAAAAACTGCTACTCTATTACGGCAAAAATATCGGAAATGAATCTAAAAAAAAAAAAATTTCATGAAAATTTTTGAAAACCACAAAAACGTTATGGGCTTTGATAAAAACTGCTACTCTATTACAGCAAAAATATCGGAAATGAATCTAAAAAAAGAAATTTCATGAAAATTTTTCGAAAACCACAAAAACGTTATGGGACTCAATAAAAACTGCTACTCTATTACGGCAAAAATATCGGAAATGAATCTAAAAAAAAAATGTAATGAACATTTTTCGAAAAGCACAAAAACGTTACGGGCTTCGGTAAAAACAGCTACTCTATTACGGCAAAAATATCGGAAATAAATCTGAAAAAAAAATTTTCTGAAAATTTTTCAAAGCCACAAAAACGTTATGAGCTTCCATAAAAACTGCTACTATATTGCGGCAAAAATATCGGAAATGAATATATAAAAAAAAAATTTCATGAAAACTGTTCAAAGCCACAAACGCGTTATGGGCTTCAATAAAAACGGCTACTCTATTACGGCAAAAATATCGGATATGAATCTAAAAAAAAAAAAAAAAATCATTAAAATTTATGAAAACCACAAAAGCGTCATGGGCTTCAATAAAAACTGCTACTCTATTACGACAAAAATATAGAAAATGAATCTAAAAATAAAATTTGCCATGAAAATTTTTCAAAACCACAAAAGCGTTATGGGCTTCAATAAAAACTGCTACACTATTACGGCAAAAATATCGGAAAAGAATCAAAAAAAAAAATCATGAAAATTTTTGAAAACCACAAAAGCGTTATGGGCTTCAGTAAAAAACTGCTACTCTATTACGGGAAAAATATCGAAAATGTATCTAAAAAAAAAATGCATGAAATTTTTTTTAAATCACACAAGCGTTATGGGCTTCAATAAAAACTGCTACTCCATTACGGCAAAAATATCGGAAATGAACCTAAAAAACAAAACAAAAAATTCCTGAAAATTTTTCAAACCCACAAAAACTTTATGGGCTTCAATAAAAACGGCTACTCTTTTACGGCAAAAATATCGGAAATGAATATAAAAAAAAAAAAAATTTCATGAAAATTTTTCAAAGCCACAATAACGTTATGGGCTTCAATAAAAACGGCTACTCTATTACGGCAAAAATATCGGTAATAAATCTAAAAAAAAAAATGTACCATTGAAATTTTTCAAAACTACAAAAGCGTTATGGGCTTCAATAAAAACTGCTACACTATTACGGCAAAAATATCGGTAATGAATCAGAAAAAAAAATTTCATGAACATTTTTTGAAAAGTACAAAAACGTTACGGGATTCAATAAAAACGGCTACTCTATTACGGCAAAAATATCGGAAATGAATCTAAAAAAAAAAAAAAAAATGCATGAAAATTTTTCAAACCCACAAAAGCGTCATGGGCTTCAAGAAAAACTGCTACACTATTACGGCAAAAATATCGGAAAAGAATCTAAAAAAAAAATGCATGAAAATTGTTTGAAAAGCACAAAAACGTTACGGGATTCAATAAAAACGGCTACTCTATTACGGGAAAAATATCGGAAATAAATCTGAAAATAAAAATTCATGAAAATTTTTGAAAACCACAAAAACGTTGTGGGATTCAATAAAAACGGCTACTCTATTACGGCAAAATTATCGGAAATGAATCTGAAAAACCAAAAATTTCATGAAAATTTTTGAAAACCACAAAAACGTTATGGGCTTCAATAAAAACTGCTACTCTATCACGGCGAAAATATCGGAAGTAAATCTAAAAAAAAAAATTTCATGCAATTTTTTCAAACCCTCAAAAACTTTATGGGCTTCAATAAAAACTGCTGCTCTATTAAGGCAAAAATATCGGAAATAAATATAAAAAAAAAATTTCATGAAAATTTTTGAAACCCACAAAAACGTTATGGGCTCAATAAAAGCTGCTACTCTATTACGGTAAAAATATCGGAAATAAATCTAAAAAAAAAATGCATGAAAATTTTTCAAAGCCACAAAAACGTTATGGGCTTCAATAAAAACGGCTACTCTATTACGGCGAAAATATCGGAAATGAAATTAAAAAAAATAAATGTCATGAAAATTTTTCAATACCACAAAAACGTTATGGGCTTCAATAAAAACGGCTACTCTTTTACGGCAAAGATATCTGAAATAAATGTTTGGAAACAAAAATTATACGAAAATTTTTCCTGGACCACAAAAACGTTATGGGATTCAATAAAAACGGCTACTCTATTAGGGCAAAAATATCGTAAATGAATTTTTTTAAAAATTTCATGAAAATTTTTCAAACCCTCAAAAACTTTATGGGCTTCAATAAAAACGGCTACTCTATTACGGCAAAAATATCGGAAATGAATCTAAAAAAAAAAATTTCATGAAAATTTGCAAAGCTACAAAAGCGTTATGGGCTTCAATAAAAACTGCTACACTATTACGGCAAAAATATCGGAAAAGTATCAAAAAAAAAATTCATGAAAATTTTTGAAAACCACAAAAACGTTATGGGATTCAATAAGAACGGCTACTCTATTACGGCAAAATTATCGGAAAAGAATCTGAAAAACACAAAATTGCATGAAAATTTTTGAAAACTACAAAAACGTTATGGGCTTCAATAAAAACATCTACTCTATCGCGGCAAAAATATCGGAAGTAAATCTAAAAAAAAAAAAATTTCATGCAAATTTGTCAAACCCTCAAAAAATTGATGGGCTTTAATAAAAACTGCTGCTCTTTTAAGGCAAGAATATCGGAAATGAATCTAAAAAAAAATTTCATGAAAATTTTTCAAATCCACAAAAACGTTATGGGTTTCAAAAAAACTGCTACTCTATTACGGCAAAAATATCGGAAATGAATATAAAATAAAAAATGCATGACAACTCTTCAAAGCAACAAAAACGTTATGGGCTTCAATAAAAACTGCTACTCTATTACGGCGAAAATAGCGGAAATAAATCTAAAAAAAAAATTTCATGCAAATTTTTCAAACCCACAAAAACGTTATGGGCTTCAATAAAAACTACTACTCTACTACGACAAAAATATCGGAAATAAATCTAAAAAAAATTTTCATGCAAATTTTTCAAACCCCCAAAAACCTTATGGGCTTCAATAAAAACGGCTACTCTATCACGGCAAAAATATCGGAAATGAATCTAAAAAAAAAAAAATTTCATGAAAATTTTTGAAAACCACAAAAACGTTATGGGCTTTGATCAAAACTGCTACTCTATTACAGCAAAAATATCGGAAATGAATCTAAAAAAAAAAAAATTTTATGAAAATGTTTGAAAGTCACAAAAACATTATGGGCTTCAATAAAAACGGCTACTCTATCACGGCAAAAATATCCAAAATGAATCTAAAAAAAAAAAAAATTGCATGAAGACTTTTCAAAACCACAAAAAACGTTATGGGCTTCAATAAAAACAGCTACCCTATTACGGGAAAAATATCGGAAATGAATCTAAAAAAAAAAATGTCATGAAAATTTTTCAAAACCACAAAACGTCAATAAAAACGGCTAATCTTTTACGGCAAAAATATCCGAAATAGATTTTTGGAAAAAAAAATTTTACGACAATTTTTCCTGGAACACAAAAACGTTATGGGATTGAATAAAAACGGCTACTCTATTACGGCAAAAATATCGAAAATGAATCTAAAAAAAAATTTCATGACAATTTTTCAAACCCACAAAAACTTTATGGGCTTCAATAAAAACTGGTACTCTATTACGGCGAAAATATCGGAAATAAATGTAAAAAAAAAATTTCATGAAACATTTTCAAAGTCACGAAAATGTTATGGGCTTCAATAAAAACGGCTAATCTTTTAGGGCAAAAATATCCGAAATAGATTTTTGGAAAAAAAAATTTTACGACAATTTTTCCTGGAACACAAAAACGTTATGGGATTGAATAAAAACGGCTACTCTATTACGGCAAAAATATCGAAAATGAATCTAAAAAAAAATTTCCCCGTGTGGAAATCGCCCAGCTTGGCCTCTTTTAATTAGTGGCCCTCTAGAGGCCCCACGAAGGCGGCCCACTGTGGAAACGCCCAGCTGGGCCCTCGCAGGGGCCTACATATTTGCCCCTTTATTATTGTCTACAAAAAATTCCAAGTCCCATTACCAAGTTGAACAACAAATTTGTAGAAATTAGTCCAAAAACAAAGATTAAATTATTATAAAAAATTCCCAAAAATATGATGACTGGTATGAAGATAAGTTTAAAACTTGTCTTTTAAAATCATAAGTTACTATATTTACAGTTTATAGTATTAAATTTTGATAATAAAGTGAGACAGAAATGTCGAGTTTGTCAAAGTTTAGAAAAATAAATCTGCATTATGTTCTTCAAGAGAAATGTTTAAAATAAATCAATTTATTTATAAAATTCTACAGAAGAAATTGATAGTTTCTGGTTTTAGGCATTCCATTAGTATATTATAATTGTATCATTTTTATCAACTGCAGTCACTCGAAATTCATAGTTACAAATAATTATTCAATTATAGTTTCAGGAGAGAGTGCACAATCGGATGTGTCCGATTGTGAATGAACAATAAAAATATTGTCGCAAGCTTAAGAATAGAGAAAAATTTTAATTATGTTGAAGTTTTCATTTCGTTTTATCTGAATAATATGACTTTTTCACTTTTTTAATAAGAACTGGATTATGAGAATAGAAAATAAATCAAAGCATTTAGTGCTTTAAATTTGTAATAACTTTTCAAAAATTAGGAATGTAATGTATGAACAATTTACATTCAGAAAATTCCACCAGTTTATTTTTTACAGTTTTCTTCTCTTTTGAATATACTTATTTTAACATAAAAATAATTCAATTAAGTATAATTCAGTTCTATAAATCTTGATTTGGAGGAAATATACATTTCAATTGTAATTTTGCGCCAAATTCCGCAGCCATTCCTGCCATCTCATTGGCTGACTAGATTCTCGATCCGGTTCGATTCCGGCTGTTATGTTCCGTTCCATGGTCCAATGATTCCCTCCGACGCCATTTCGCGTTCGCCACGACTTAATACGTACGTCTTCTCTTCACGTGGCGCTTTTGAGGTTAAGAAAACCTACTCGTATTATTTTTATTTTAAAATAGAGAATAAATGCCATTCACAATGAGGTAAGAAGCCTTATAATATATCTTTCATAATTTCACCACTAAATACTACTATTAAAATAAATATTAAAAGTTGTTTGCTACTTTACTTCTCTCAGTTTGTTCAATCACAACACATAAATTGAATAAGAATGTATTTTCCATAATTAATCTTGAAATCCGGTTTACACTGAAACTCCGAAATTAGTATTTATCTGAAATTTTAAATATCTTATATATTTTTAAATCAAGGAAAGAAAGATTTACGTTTGAATATATACTAAAAAAAAAGTCATATTTGTCACTGAAGTTCATATTATTAGTTTGTTTTAAAGTTTTTTCTTTATTTGTATCACATAATATTGCCCTTTTTCATAGAAATCGTGCGTATTCGTCTTCTTGGATGGAAAGCGAATATTAACCAGGACGTTAACTAACATTTTAAGGAAATTTGTCTCCAATCGCCTGCTACTTCATTTTACTGTTACAAGAAAGGTGGCTGATAAGGATCAAAAAGTCATTAGCGATTTCAAAACATTAACTAAATATTATATACAAAGCGTCTCCAATCAAAAGTATTAAGTATAAAATAAAATTCTTTTTATTTTGCACTTATTACTTTTGACAAAGGACGTTTTGTATTTAATAATATGTTAATTTTGTATAGCCGCTAATAACTCTGAATTAAACTCAATTTAAAAAAATTTTAAATGCTCTTGCAGGGCAATAAAGGGGAAAATTACTGTAGGGCCTACGTGTGCCTTGCAGGGGGCTTAGCTGGGCACTACAGAGGGCCAATGCATTGGCCCTTCGTGGGCAGCCTGCATGGGGCCTTCGAAGGTGAGCATGTCGAAACTATGTGGGCCCTTCGTAGTTTGCCAACGTAGGGCCCACGTAGTAAAGGGGCAAATTACGATGGCCCTCGCGGGGGCCAACTCAAAATTTCCACACGGGTCATGACAATTTTTCAAACCCACAAAAACTTTATGGGCTTCAATAAAAACTGCTACTCTATTACGGCGAAAATATCGGAAATAAATGTAAAAAAAAAATTCATGAAACATTTTCAAAGTCACGAAAACGTTATGGGCTTCAATAAAAACGGTTACGCTATTACGGCAAAAATATCGGAAATGAATATAAAGAAAGAAAAAATTTCATTAAAATTTTTTAAAACCACAAAAACGTTATAGGCTTCGGTAAAAACTGCTACTCTATTACGGCAAAAATATCTGAAATGAATCTAAAAAAAAAAATTTCATGAAAATTTTTGCAAAACCACCAAAACGTTATGGGATTCAATAAAAACGGCTACTCTATTACGGCAAAAATTTCGGAAATAAATTTTTGCAAACAAAATTATATGAAAATTTTTCCAAAACCATAAAAGCGTTACGGGCTTCAATAAAAAGTGCTACTCTTTTACGGCAAAAATATCGGAAATGAATTTTTGAAAAAAAATAATTTATGAACATTTTTGCAGAACCACAAAACGTTATGGACTTCAATAAAAACTGCTACTCTATTACTGCAAAAATATCGGAAATAAAATATATCGGCCTTATGGCCAAAACTCAAATTAATGACAGTTTTTGCGCTACGACGATTTAAATGTCAGATTTGGGTACATATTTTTACCTGTGGAGTGGAATATATCAGACTTCTTTCCACCCTTTGCATTGCTTTCGTGTAAGTTTATGCAGAAAAAGAATTGCACGGACGAAGAATGCGATGTAATCGCGTTGGAAGTGATAAGCGCTAAGCGTTCGGGCGATGCGCTAAGCGCTTGGACAACGCACGAAGCGGTCATATAATTGCATGTTATCGAGTTTCGAAATTGAAATTCGATTTTTATTATCATGAGGCGTTTGGTTGTCTGAATCGGTTACACAAATAGCTAATGTAAAAACGCATGATAAGCGCTACTTGCCATTAAAGATTACATCCCATCTTTGTCGCCTTTTACAGTATTATCCTTTCGTACCAACGCTTCCATCCTACCTTCAACGCTAAGCGTTTAAGAAAAGCCTTCAGACAACATAATAAGCTCCCAGCCTTGCTGCTCGGCTTGATTCGCCAGTTTTAGTCAAGCAGTCTAAAATACTTCATAAGGAATGCTTATCTCGTTCCAACGCTCCGACTTCAACTCCAACGCTAAGCGTTTGATAAAGCATGCAGACAACAAAATCAACTCCCAGCGCTGCTGTTTGGCTCGGATTAGCCATTTTAAGACAAGTGGTCTAAAACACCTTATTAGGAATACGTATGTCGTTCCAACGCTCCGACCTTAACTCCAACGCTAAGCGTTTAAGAAATCACCCAGACAACAAAATCAACTCCCAGCGTTGCAATTTGGTACTGATCAACCAGTTTATGTCAAGCACTCTAAACTACCCTTTACAGAATTCTCCTTTCGTGCCAACGCTTTCATCCTACCTTCAACGCTAAGCGTTTAAGAGTCACTCATCAAGCTCTGCATCAACGCGTCCGTGCAATTCTTTTTCTGCATAAGCTTACACGAAAGCAATACAAAGGGTGGAAAAAAGTCTGATATATTCCACTCCACAGGTAAAAATATGTACCCAAATCTGACTTTTAAATCGTCGTAGCGCAAAAACTGTCCATAATTTGAGTTTTTGCTATGAGGATTTTTTGATCAGGAGAGCATAAGCTAAAAAATATCATAAACTTAGGAAATTCCACCGGGACCCTTTTTCTCATGTATTTAGTGCGTCGTCCTTTTTGACGAAAATTTTCCCAGAACTACAGAAACGTTTATGGGCTTCAATAACAACTGCTAGAGGAGATGGCTTGAATTTGATATAGGGCTCTAATTTGAGCCACCTGGATTTCTGCAAAACTAAAACATGTACTAGGTTGGTAACAACGCACTTCAGAGTAGTGGAAAACAGTGACGGTTTCATTCGCTTCACAAAAAGTGTGAGACAGAAAGATAAAAAATCGGATTTCCTGAGTTTATTCCAGATAAGTCTTAAATGTCTATTTATTATTTCGGGAATGTAGTTTTTCCAATAAATGTTGTATGTAGTAGTGAAGTATAGTTAGTTGAATAGTATTGCTTGATATGTATGGAGATGCTTCTGTTTAGGGGGCATGCTTTTTAAACATGAACATTTTGTACCGGGTGGCTCTAATTTGATATACCATGGATTCGGACCAGAAAATCACAGTCAGACATTATTCAGCTTCCTGAATGTTCAAAAATGGGTTCATTTATAAATGCATGTATTTGTGTGTATTCCTGGGCTTGTTTAGTGTGGATTCATGTGATACTAACAATGACGAGTATAGTGTATGTATACTAACGCTTACTGTCCAATTTGTATTTTTTTGCAGATTTCAGAATGTCAAATACCATATTCGATTATCATTTTTCATTTTTATATCGACAACTTGCATATTTGTCATGTATTTCGATGTTTTTATAGGTACATCAAATTATAGCCACCATTTACCGATTTTCGAAAAACTCGTTTTTTGGAAAATCTTTATTTAAAAAAGACTCGTTGATAATATGAAGAAATCAATCGAACCATCTAAAAGTTGATTAAATAACCTTTCGAATGATCTATTATTGTAACGATTTGATAAACAAATCAATCCTTTTCTTCGACCGACGACGTTTAAGAATGTTAATTTGTGAAATTTTGTATGTCTTACGGTCCACATAAAAATTAAATAAAAAATGAGCCAAAAACAACTTTCCAACTCAAAATTTATTAATTAAAAACTCCTTTCTCCATCCTTTACGTACCTTTCGGTACAATTGCGTACCGTTTTCAAAAGGCTTTTAAACCTAAATACATTAATACTTCAAGTTAGCAATATTAAACAGAAAAATTAAAATAAAAAGAATAATTAATGTAAATTTGTATCTGAGATAAGATTGATTTCGAAGAGTAAACAAACATCGAAAAAGGAACCATAGAAAAATCTCACTTTTTGAATAAATTCAAGTCAAAAAATTTGTAGTCAAAATTTTAAAATACAATTAATTTGTTTATAGAAGTCTTAAAATTAAACACTTCACTCACTTAAAAGAACTAAATCTTAAAAATATTGAAGATAAATCTTTGTAATGGTTAGGAAGGACGAAACAAAATTGACAATATGTAGATACAATAAGACAGTATACGTAATTCTTAAAACATTTATTTAATCTAAAATCAGTAATTTCTCTATTAGAAACTAACGACCTGCTTTTTGATAAATCAAACTTTTTTATGCATTCGTCTCTCTTTGAAAATTTTAAATTTCGGAGACTTAACTC
>CAKNWT010308780.1:1197-11642 GCA_932066315.1 Andricus coriarius | reverse complement strand
TTTCCACTTTTTAATTTTTCATAAAAACTAAAGGTGTTACTACTTAATAAAGATGTGAAATCTGTTCCAAGTTTTAGGTGTCAGAAATACAATTTTCAAGGAGTGTTTAACATGCATAAAGCCTCAATTTTATGATAAATTTCAGTTTTGGGTGTCAAATTTAGCCCTAACATTTTGTTTCTAAATTGAAACTCATGGGAAATATTTATCTCTTAATTGCCAATAATTTCCTTTACCAGAAGCCATAATTCTGCTAATTATTTTTACTATATTAATTATTTTTGTTTAAATAAGTGAGATTACTCAAATCTGAAAAATATAAGTGGATTCAATTTAAAACAATTAATTTGTCAAATAAACAATGCATATACATATATTTCTTAGATTTGAGCGATTTCATTGATTTAAAAAAAAAATTAATGTAAAAAATCTGTAATATACTAAATTAACTATTTTATTGCTCATGGAACATGAAATTATTGTTAATTAAGTTATAAGTACTTCCCATGGGTTTTACTTTCAACCAAAAATTAGGGCTAAACTTGACCCTTGAAACTGAAGTTAATCACAAAATTGATGCTCTATGTATGTTAAATACCCATTCAACATTTTTTTCTAACACCGAAAATTCAGAAGAAATTTTACATCTTTATGAAAAAGTAACACCTTTAATTTTAATGACAAATTTACAATGTCAAATTCACAACGATCAAACCACCCTTTCTTATTTTATTCGCCCGTCTTTTTTTATTTACTTTTTTTAAAATCAAAATCGAAATACATACATACGGAAGAACTTTCTCATCACAAGAAAGTAAAAACTTAAAAATATAAAAGGGGTCTTTTTGGGAAAAAAGCGAAATAGGGGAATATTGTTTAGCCCTATAGTCAATTTTAATATCAAGGCATAACATTGGATTGTATTTCAGAAAAAGAAAAAAGTTTTATTTTATAATTTTGAATCGAAAATAATTCCAATTTTTGCCCTTAAAATTCGAGAATCTGCAAATGAGAAATTCTAAAAATTGTAGACAATCTCAAAATGAGACAGATTTCAAATAATTTGACTTGTTGTTAGTTATGTTCAACTACTGAAGCTTCTAATTTGAAATAATTTGAATTATTTATATTTTTAAATTGTTAAATTAAACAATATTAATTTAGAAATTTCTAATTTAAAACGTTGCAACATACATTATTCAATTTTAAGTGTAGCAGTAATTAAAAATTATTTAACCATTAGCACTTTCACCTTAGAATTGAGAGAATTCAAAGGCCTAAAATTTATAATTGTTTCATTGATAATATTTCAAAAGAAAATTTTGTAGGTTTTAGCTTTTCCACCGTGAATTCGAAAATTTTCATTTTTAAGGCTTTTACTGCTGACAATTGCAAATTTCAGATTGAAAATAAGAAGATTTTACATTTGAAATTCGATAATATTGAAAGTTTCAAATAGAAACTGTTCCATTTCAAGCGCTATTAATAAACAAAATCTAATTTATAAATTTTCATTCTGAATTTACTAATTTTTAACGATATCACTTTAAAACGATCCAATTCTTAAAGGTTTTCATTTACAGTTGTTTAATTTTGAAGATTTTCAATCTGAAATTATTCCCATACGGTCGTTTCCAATTTGAAGTTATATTATCAGCTTTTTAACTTGATAATTTCTCTTATTTGAACCAAATAGCCAAATAAGGCTTTCAGATATCTATGATTGTAAATTTGAAAATCGACCATTTTTTATATTGATAAATTTCTGAGGAGATACAGTTTTTCATTAAAATCAAAAATTAATTTAAATAGTGATATTATCATAAACATTTTTAACTGATTTTTAATTTGTAGAAGTCTTTTCCGCGCAGCAATTAGTTTTTATAAAAATTGACGAAAGTAACTTTTGCAGTGTTTATTTTCTTAAATTAATTAGATATTACTTAATAAAAAATGCAAATTTTGGTTTTCAGAGACGAATCTTTGGAGCCATTGCGAATTCCAAATACGCCAGATTTTCTGGTGAGAATGGAAGCAAGGGCAGAAGCTAGAAGGGAAAGAGTCAGAAGATCTGAAGAAGCACGATTTAAAAAAATTGAAGATGAGAAAAGAAAGGAAGAAGAGTTCAGAAAAAAAGAAGAGTTGGAGAGGAAACGTTTACAGCGAGAAGTAAGATACTAAATTATTTTTAATTAATAAGAATCAAGCGCAGATCAACGGGGTGGCAAAATCGGTGACCCCCCCCCCCCCAGGATTTTTCGACTTATCTTCACTTTTTTCTTTTTCACTGGAAAATGGAGAAAAATGATGAACAATTTTTAAATTTGAAGGATTGCAAAATTTTATTTATAATAATCTTCAAATTAATTCATTCACATTGTCTAACTGTCAATTTGACAGTTCATTACAGCGTATGCCGGTTTTGACATCATCTTTGACTTGAAGTAACATGAAGTTGTTATTACTTTTGCACTTTAGATTAAAATGATGAATTTTAAAAAGCGTGATGCACTACTTGAAAATTATTTATTTTTATCTATTATTATTACCCCACACCCCATAAACCCCCTCACCACCCAACGAAAAGACATTGCAAAGGGGAACTTAAAATCTTTATAATCCGTTGAAATCCAATAAAATCCCTTGAAAAAGCCGAGTAATTTCATGAAATCTGATATTTTCTGAAATCCTGAAAAATGTCTTAAAAACTTTTGAAATGTCTTAAGAACTTTTGAAATCCCTTGGAATCTTTTCAAATATTCTTAAACCTTATAGGTCCTATAAAATCCTTCCAAATCTTCGAAAAGTCTTTAAAACCGCATATAATTTTGTTGAATTCCTTAATATCATTAAAATTCTTGGAAATTCCTTTAAACTTTTTGAATCTCTTAAAAATGCCTTGAAATCCTTGGAAATACCCTAAAATATTTCAAATCCTTTGAAATCTTTACCTTCAAATTTTTTCAATGCTTGAAAATATCTGAGAATCTTTTAAAATACCCTAAAATTTTCGAAATTCTTTAAAATCCCTTAAAATCCGTTGACAGTCTTGAAATCTATTGAAAATATTTAAATCATTTGAAGTCCCTCAATTAGTGTGAATAAATTCTTTGAAATTCATGAAAATATTATAACATCCATTGAAATTTCATATCTGATATTTCCTGAAATTCTGGAATAATTATTGAAATACCATGAGAACTTATAAAATCCCTTATAATCATTGAAATCCTCGGAAATCTGATTAAATCGATACAAATAATTTAAAAATACCTAGGAAATTCCTTCAAATTTTGTTTATCTCTTGAAAATACCTTGGAATCCTTGGGAATTCCCTAAATTGTTCAAATGCCTTGAAATCTTTACCTTGAAATTTCTTTAAGCGCCTGCACATTTCAGGGAATCTTTTAAAAGTACCCTACAATCTTCAAAATCCTTTAAAATCTCTTAAAATTCGTTCACATTCTCGAAATCTATTGAAAATATTTGAAAATCTTTTCAAATTATCTAAAATCCTTTGAAGTATCTCAATTATTGCGAATAAATTCTTTGATTTCCAGTAAAATATTATAACATCCGTTGAAATTACATGAAATATGATTATATTTCTTGAAACCTCTTGTAACATTTAAAACCCTATGAAATCCTTTGAGATCCTGGGAAACTGATTAAAATACCTTATTGAGTCTTTAAAACCACTTAAAATTACTGAAATCCGCAAAAAACTTATAAAATCCTTTAAAGAGTTTTTTAAATCTCTTGGAATCTTTTTCAATATCCTAAAATCTTATCAATCCTATGAAATCCTTTCAAATCTTTAGAAATTTAAGGAATTTCTTTAAAGCCGCATATTAACCAAAATATTTTAAATTATATATTATAGAATGTTCAGAATTTTTTATATCCATTGAAATCCGGTAAAAAATCATTTTAAATCACTCCATAAAAATCCTTTTAAATCTTTCAAATTCTCTGAAATCCCTTGAAATCATTAAAAATACCCTATAACCTTCTGAACCCTATGAAATCTCTCAAAACCCTTATGAAGTTCACAATTTTCTTTGCAATCCCATAAATTTTGCTTTAATCTCTGGAAAGCCCTTGAAATCTTTGAAATTATATTGAATCGCCTAAAATGTGAAAATTCCTTAAAATAATTAAAATCCTTGAAAATTCTATGAATTGAAATTTAAGAATCTTCAATTAGATTAAAATCAAATTCCAAATCCCATTTAACGTCCAACATTCAAGTCAAAGTATAAAATTCCTGAAAATAAACCAAGAATCTTACGATAAAATTTGGGCAAACACCACAAAATGCTCCTTCCTAGGAAGGGGATTTGGTTGGTTGCCTTCTCATTTTTCTTTCCTCTTTTTTATTTTTGTCAAAAAAAAATAAATTTTATTTTGTTTTCAGGAATTGCATTAGGAGCATTTTGTGGTGTTTGTCCAAATTTTATCGTAAGATTCTTGGTTTATTTTCAGGAATTTTATACATTAAGTTCTATGAATTCCCTTGAAAGCTGTTAAAATCCTTTACAATCCTGTAAATGCCTTGAAGTCTGTGGGAATCCTTTTAGATCCCTGGAAATCTGTCAAATCTTTTGAACTCTTTGCTAGACTTTTATCTGGTTGATTTGGTGAATCCCAGTTCGCTTCTGAACGCTAATTTTTACAAATAAATAATAATATATCCATTTTTTAACCTGAAGATATTTAAAGGAAAGAATCTCAACTTTTTCAGATAAGAAAAGAGAACCCTAAGTTCGAAAAATATCTGATAAAGTTGTTTGATAAATTAAAAATTATTTAATTTTAATTACTTTAAATTTAGAAGAGTTCTAATGCTTCTAATGTTCTGTGAATGTTTTGATTTTGATATTTAAATTGAACATTTTTTCAGATATTAAAGTTTTAATTTTTATCACTTGGAAAAATGTTTGGTAACCAAGAAATTACAAGAAACTTGTTTTTATTTTTAGAGGCCATCCTGTAACATTTATCCTATTATCATATTTGCTATTATAAAATTGACTAGCAATTGGTCAATGTAATTAGTCATAGCTCTCTGTGTATACAATTTTCCAATCCCAACCCCTCACCCCTTATCCGTGCCTAATTACAATTTCATAATTTCAAAACAAAATGTAATTTTTAGTATTTCCCATGTATAATAAATTGAATAATTAAGAATTCCAAAAACTATTTTTAGGCTCAACGGGAGGCAAAACGACTTCGAGATGAACGAGATGAAAAACGAATCCGTGAAATCGAAAGGATTAAATTTCTGAACGAAAAGGCAGATCAATTTTATAATCGTCTTCTTCTTCGTCGTTATATTTTCGAACCTCTCATTTCTCTCTTGAATCAAAAATATAATTACAATGAAAAAGCAACGAATCACTACAATGACACCCTTCTTAGAAAAACCTTCATCGCTTGGAAATTAGAAACTGACGTACAAAATAAAATTAAGGAAGAGTTGGCAATTTCTGTCTATAAAAGGAATTTGCTTTGGTCTTCACTTTCAGGCTGGAAAAAATACACTTCAGAAGAAAGACAGAAGTATGACGTTGCTAGTGATTTTTATGACATGAAAATTCAAGCAAAGACTTTGAAAATTTGGTGGCTAAGAACATTCGAAATCAAAGCTCTTGAGGAGAAAAAAGAAGAAATGGCCAGAGATCATTATGAATGGAGATTAAAGATGAGATTTTTTTATTTATGGAGGAGGTTTCCGGAAATCTCAGAAGAAGTCAAGGAGAGTGAGAGACAAAAAAGAGAGTGGCGAGAATTGATTCAAAGAGTTATTCCAGATTTTGATCCCAGACAAAGGGGTGTTGCAATTGATGATTAAATTTAAATTGGATTACATTCTGTTAAATTTCATCGGTTGATATCCACTTTTTTATTGACCCCTGTAAATCTGGATAAAAAGTTGTATGTTTTTTTTAGATTTCATACATGCTAATCAAAATATCAGAGGACCGGAAAAGTTTGATTCACTGTTGCTTTGTTGGTTGATTTTATAATAATAATCTTAAATATATTGTATAGAACGTGCAATCTGGAATTAATTTTTAATCTGTTTAAAATACAGATATTAATAAATAATAAATAGCTCGAAAATATCGGACAAATTTTGTCGACAATCTGATTGGTTGCGAAACTGTGTGAATATGACTTTTAGTGGCTGTTTTCAGTTTGTTTATACATTACAAAAGATTACAAATTTCTGCACCATACATTTTTTAAATCAAAATTTCCAAATGAGTAATTATATTTTATTTTGAAAGATTAATTTAACATTTTGAAGATTTCCAAATGTTTCGAAAAACAATCTAGAAGATTTAAATACAATTTTTTTAATTTTATAGGATTTTTTAAATTGTAGGAAAACTGATTTTTTTCAATAGATATTTAAAAGTATTGAAAAAATTCAAAAATAATTGAAATTTTAGAATTTTTTTTTTATTTTGTAGGATTTTAAAATGTTTAGGAAAACTGAATTTTTTCACATGATTTTTAGAAGGATTAGAAGTTTTGAAATGATACGAAAATAATCGAAATCTTAAGAAGGTTTAAAAAAGAATAATACAAATTTTTAAGGTTCATGGGAAAATTGAAATGATTTTTCATTTTGAAAAACGAATTGAAAATAAAATCTTTCTCAGTTAAATATTTAACTGTTGATAAAAATCGCCTTTTTTATTTGAAAATTCTTCTCTTTTGGTAGAAATATCGTATTTTTTTGGGTAAAAATGCAACCGTTTAGTTGAAATTTAATCTGCTTTGGTTGGGAAATCGATTATTTTGTTTGAAATCGTCTTTTCTTGATGAATTCAACTCTTTTTTATTTAAAATTACCATTTTTGTAGCATATATATCGACTATTACATTTTTTCTTAAGAAATCATCTAGGTTAAAAGTTGAACTGCTTTCTTAAAAATTAATTTTTTTGATTGAAGATTCATCATTTTAGTCGAAAATTCATCTCTTTTGGAACACATTTTATCTTTATTGGTTCGAAATCCAACTAGTTAAAAATTATTATTTTTTGGTTGAGGACTCAACTATTTTGTTGAAAAATTGTCTATTATGGATGAATTCAACGCTTTTTGATTTAAAATAAAAATATTTTTGAATTGAAATATCGAAGTTTTTCGTTGAGAATTCATCTTTTTTATAAGTAGTTTTCCGAAATTGTCTACATTGTCTACTTAAAAATTACTCTTCCTAGCCAGTAAGTCGTTTTTAAATTAAAATTAAAACCTGTTATTTGAAAGAAGGATTTTTTTAAGTGCAATAAACGATTTTTACCAATTAGTAATTATACTTTATTGCATCGATCATACACAATGGCCACTTTATCGCTTTATCACAGTTATTACAATGAAAAAATGTACACACTGTAGTTCATATTTCGATATACACATTAAAGAAAATAATCCTAGAAAAATGAGATCACTGAAAATACACATTTTGTCTGTCCTGTATCTTGACTGAGCGATCGACACTTCGAAATAACTATAAAATATTATTTGAAGTGCATGTAAACGATTACGACTATTTTATTATTGACAATATTACAAATTATGAGACGCAGACGAATATTAAATTCAAGAGAATTAATACTAAAAGTATAGAATACAAATTTGAGTGAATAATTGAAGTCTGACTTCATGCATGAAACGTATATATTTATCAACACTCTCGAATCTCAAGAAGTTACTTAAGTTAACAGAATTGTACACAACAAGGTTCTACGATTTTCGGAACGGAATGTCCAATTTTTATCATTTAAATACCCTTTCATAGAATTTCTTTTTAGATTCTAAACCCCAAGACAGTTTTCAGTTTTCAAATCTACAATTGATTAGTACCATTAGCTTAAAATAAAAATGACAACGAATATTTAGGCTTCCCTTTAATCTCTCGAAAGTAAACTAAAAAATCCTCTCTTTTCTAACATCAAAATCACAATATACTCTCCTTTTCGTACACGTAAAATACGGTTCGAACGTAGATACATTTGGCAACGTACCTTCTGTGCAGAAATTATATAACCCTTATATAATTACATTAAAATTATTTCTTCTAGAGTCAAATTTGTTTAATTAGAAAGTGAATCTCAGAGTTCTTGCATTTCTAAAAATTGTAGCAAAATAATCCCCAGCCTATTAACGCAACAAAACAGAAAGTAAAATAAAAACAAAAACGTAATAAAAAAATAAAATAATATGGTCAGACTGTTTTATGCACATGCTTTAATTAACTAGCTAAAATGCACCTTTGCAAGGCCTTGAAAATCACTAAAAGAATAGACATAAGTCTTTCCAGTCTTTGTCAACAAAGAGAGCGTTGCACTCAAGAAAAAACAATTTTCTATAAGAAAAACATGCTTGCAAAGAAGGAACTTAACATTAATTACGCTCGTTTTTCTACCAGTTACCTCTATTTTTTTTTTCTACCACCGAAAATTCCTGTCTCTATATGTATAACACAGACTTGAGCCTTTGGCCTTTTTGCAGACTGGATTTCATTTCAAAAAAATGAAATCAAATTCCCTCTAAGTAACATCAAATTAACAAAGAATCACATATGACTGCTTGTAATCAAAGTAACTAATTAAATCGCGAAGCAAATAAATAGCTCATTAAATATAAGATACCTCGACTAAATTCATATAATTTGGAAATTAGTCGTGAAATCCTAGCAGGCTTGAACATCTCGCAATTAAAACGAGGACTCAAATTTGAACTTTTTCATTTTTATGAGGCCTAAATGACTAGTAAATTAAAATATGAAAGATCTTTAAATTAGAAATTTCCTGATTTTTTCGGGATGACGCCGTTTTGCCGAAAAAGGGAAATCAGCAATATTGGAAATTACCGAAAATGAATATAAAAATGTAGAGGTATAAAACTTCGGTAATTATATTAGAATGTATTTTAATTTAATCAATAAACATTTACAGTAATTTTATTTTGTTACGGAAATTGAAATTTTAGGATATATTCCTTTATTAACCTTTTTTTTTTGAAATTATATTTTCGGTATTTGTCAACTTTAAGATTTTTATTTTTCGGCAAAATGATGTCCCATTTTTTATATTTATTTATCAAAAAGTAGAAAGAAAGTTCAACAATATCCTCATTTTAATTTCTGACATTTTGTGATTTGCTTTGTTCAATTTTCGTCCACGATTTATGTTCCACATATTAATTTCAAGATCACGCAAGATGAAAGGATGATAATTTGACGTGATTTTTGAGGACCTTGAGCGAAAATCGATACCTACGTTTTACAACAAAAGAGTCGAGATACACTTTTTAGCATTCCGTCGTCGCAGTGACTTTCCATACCCAGGTTGCGTCTTTCGTTGGACGTCATCCCCTGGTAAATGAGCCAAAGGTGATAGACGAAATAACACGTTATGACTAGCCCGACAAGTAGACTGTAAACTGCAGAAACGAAGCAAACTGCAATGCTGAAATCAAAGAATTTCCAGAATTAGAAACTATAAGATACACAAACTTGAAAAATTTAATTAAAATTAATTTAAAATTGAAGGGATCAAGGGTAATGGGAAAAATAGAGTAATTTTTTCACGGAAAAGAAGGAAAATAGGGGAAATAGGGGAAAGATTAAAATTTTTTTTTTACATTTAGAAAAGAAGATACAATCTTTTTATAAGAAATTATATAGTCTTTAAATCATGTTAAATGATTTTTTACATGATTTCTGCAATTGAAAAATTAATTTTTTTAATGGACATACTTAGATCTTTGAAAATTCATTTACCGAGATATAAAAAGGCCCGAGAAAACATAACTTAAAGGAATAATTTTTATATGTTTTAAATCCTTCCTTTATTAATAATTAAATTGTAATACTTATAAGTATAATTAAATGTTTTTGGCTAAGACTTGATATTTGATCCTTACTGTAATTCATATTTTGACTTTCAATTTGACACAAAACGCTTCAATACTCATATTTTTATTTTACATTTGTAGAACTACAATTTTTTAACACGAAATTTCTTTAAATTATTTGGATTCTTTTAAAATAACCCTTGAAACTCTTGAAATCCGTAGAAATCCCTTGAAATCGTAAAAAGCATCAAAATAAGTACACATAATTCTTTTGAAAGTCCTTGGATATAAATTAAATTATAACTATTCATTAATTTTATCTAAAAAAATGTTTAAATAAAATAAACGCGCACTTTGCGCGCATTAACGTTCTTGAATTTTTATTTTCTAATATTAAAAACATAAAGTATCTAACAATCCATTACCAATTTTTTAATATTAAGAATTTCAAAAGTTTTTGAAATGAAATCTCTTAAAACTCTTTGCAATCTTTTAAAGTAACTTAAAATGTTTAAAAGCCTTTGACAATTTTATGTCGTTAAAACCTCTTAAAATACCTTGAAATCT
>CAKNWT010308754.1:0-11622 GCA_932066315.1 Andricus coriarius | reverse complement strand
ATTTACACAATGTGACAATGGGGGGGGGGGTCGAAAATTAGCTATAAGCTGTGACATCCTTTATGGAAGCTCCCTTGGAGTAGAAGTGCTAATCACAGCCTGAATGTATCTATAACACAAGCCTGCGATATTCCATCAATGCGTGACTGCATGACAATAGTCAATGCGGTGGTGAATTTCTTTCGTCAATCCACAAAAGCTGGCGATATCTTCAGGAAACTAATTCTTGCAGCAAACTCTGGTGCTAAGCAGATCCGTCTTATAAAATTTTGTGAAACACGTTGGATAGAACATTTGGCGTCTCTTAGTTTGTTTTACGAGACACTGCAATTCATATGTTTAGCATTGTAGGAAATGGATGAAAAGCAGGTCAAATCTGATGGTATACAGCCCAATACGTTGCTTGCATCCATTTGTACAGCTCGATTCATCATAGATTGGCACTGCTAAAACCGATCTTCAGCTTGGCGGAAAATCTGAGCCTATTTCTACAGAGAGAAGACTGCGATTCGAGCCAATGCGTCAGTTGCGCGAACAATGTGCACGAAACAATAAAGGAGATGCGTGCAAAAGCTGACGAGAAATTGAACGAAATTGTCATCTCAGCAACTGAAATTGCAGAAAAAGTTGGTGTCGAGATGACTGTTCCTCGACGAGTTGGACGCCAAAAGAATCGGGATAATTATGAAGGAGAAGGTGCTGAAGTCTTCTACCATCGATCAATTTTTATCCTGTTCTTGGACCGGTATTGGGAAGAGATGGAGTCGAGATTTCTAAAACACCGAGAACTTCTTTCAAGAATACAGAACATAATTTCAGCAAAATGTACGGAACTCGACGAATCAGCATTATGCGAAACCGTTCATACATTGGAAGCAGAATACACGGAAAAAATGTATCCGTAAAAAAGTCACGAACTAGTAGCTAGGTCTCGGATATGAGAAAAATTCTTTGGATATTGATGTATTTTCGTAAATAATCTGCGAAGTTTGAGAAAGAATTTACGAACTCGATTCGAAAGTTCTAAAACCGTTCATCACTTTTTTTTACGTGAGTAATTACAAACATATTACGAGTGATTGGGAAAATATTCTCAGAGCACTCACGAGTTTGCCCGACAAATCTGGGAACTGGCAAGTAGGTTCGCCTGTACGAGTCCCGCACACACGCTTGCCCAAACGCGCGGTGGGTGTGCACTCGTATGTGTGCTTCGACCTCGTCGGATGATTAGCTAGAAGTTTTATAATACCTTTTTTGTTTGGCCTCGATGGTCAGCAGTCTTTGAGGTTTCGAATCTTCTGAGTTGCGAATTTATAAATTAAGGGGGGAGTATAGTTAATTCGGGCAAAAAAGGCACATTTTCAAGAATTTTTTCAAGCGATATAGGTAATGATGGTTTATTTCTTTAATCAGTACATAATAATAGAAAATCTGAACCATATTCTCTCTAATGTTCACTGAAAAATATTAATAAATAGGCCGTTGGCAGCAAATCTCCGAAGGCGCCTCGACAAAAAGTTACTTTGCGGTGACGGTTCTAACTGACCACTGGATCATCCAAAATCAAAAAATCAAAGTGCGTTAAGCCGTATTCAGACGAGCGGCTCCCGGTTCCGATTACGGTTACGATTTACGGTCCGGTTCATGCACACGGTGCATCGCATTCACCCAAGATTGCTCAAGGCAGCGACAACAGCTGAAGAGTCACGTGACTTCATCGACCGCTGTGATTGGCTACGATCAGCGACGACTGTGGCCCGGTCGAAATCGCCGCGGCTGAAAATAGAGAGAAACCTAAACGCGCAACCCGAACCGGGAGCGGATCGTGCTGCGCGCTGATTGGTGGACGGTTCCAATCGTAACCGTAATCGGAACCGGGAACCGCTCGTCTGAATACGGCTTTAGTGAGGTGAGATGTTTCTCGAGGTAACATGGCTCTCCTTTTTTTCTTTTTTTTTAAATACTTTTAAGTCAAAACGCGTTTTTTTTCTAAGAAATCAATGCATTTGTTTTGGTACAATTGATAATAATAATAATAATATTAGAAAATACTCGACCATGTTACCGCATGAATTATGTATAGAAATAGTATACTAAATTTCAAAAGGATCCATGCAGTAGATTTTGAGCTACAACCGTCACCGACTTTGAAAACGTGGTTTCGAGAAACACGCGTTTAAAGTTTTAAACATGAAAAAATCCAAAAATGTATCTTTTTATATTTACAAAGAATCTTCAATGCCAGGTCCGTACATACTGAATGTGTAAAGGTTTTCTTATACCTGTGTAATGATTCACCGACAAATTAAGCAATTTAGTGATTACAAATGAGCGCAGAAGCTGCTAGGTAACAACGCTGGGTACACAAAACCGAAGGGGAGCAGCAATCCTTCAAAACTCCATACCTCCGTTAGTTTTGCTCCCATTTGCTTAAAATTTGGATATGACATTCTTGAGATGTTGTAAATTTATATAAAAAAATAGCTCCTTTTTTTGACCGAATTAACTATACTCATCCCTTAATGTAAATTAAATCGCACAATAAAATTTTTTCTCTTTATATTTCAGTCTGAAATTTTCAGGAGCTGTTCGTAGGAAATTCGAACTGTTCGTAAAACACTTCAAAATTTATCAATACATTCCTTATAGAAATGAGGAAGTCATGTTTCATTTTTTTATCTCGTATGCGAGACCTAGCTACAAGTTCGTGACTTTTTCACGGATAAATTTTTTCCGTGTAGCCAGACAACTTCCTAGGGTCTAATGAGGAGTTCAAAGCCGAAATCAAAATGTGGCAAAGGTATTGTCTTAATTGAGAAAAATTGTTCATGCTTAGAATAATCAAAAAATTTGTCCTTTTTTTCACGCTTAGAATAATTAAAAAATTTGTCCTTTTTTTGTGCTTAGAATAATAATAAAAAATTTGTCCTTTTATATGCTTAGAATAATAAAAAAAATTGTCCTTTTTTCGAGCTTAGAATAATGAAAACATTCGACCTTTTTTTCATGCTTAAAATAATTTTAAAAATTTTCCTTTTTTTCGTGCTTAGAATAATTAAAAAATTTGTCCTTTTTTTCGTGCTTAGAATGCTTAACAAATTTGTCCTTAACTACAGGCACTGTTCGAATATTCCTAAGGAGAAGCGACCGAAAACATTCATTGAAAGTCTGGATGTTTGCGATGAATCATTTTATCCAACAATATACCGATTTCTTCAAATCGGCGCATCACTCCCTGAAAAACCGATAAAAATGAGTATAGCACTGTAGCTGCGACAACTTAATATCCGAGTTTAATTGTTTGTGAAAATTTGTTTATTAATAATTGGCAGGAATAGTTTAAATACATATAAGTAGTTCTTAATGTTTGATAAGGTTTAATGAGTGATTAATATCATAATATATGCACGAAATAAAGATGTTTGGCATAAAATTTGACAAAAAACTTAGAACAAGTGTTGCAATCTCGAAAAATGTTGATACATTTTTTTATGAGAATCCCCTTCCCCCAAATATTTCCTGCGTTCGCCCCTGACCGTGGACAAAGTAAGTCTGTTACTCTTTTCTCGAAAGTGTGGTAAAGACTTTGCAAGTATCATGGCATCTCTTTCTACTCTATTAGGTTCGAGCGAAATGAAAATATGACTAAAACAGCACAACTATCGCCATCAGACTGTATGATTGGATACAACAATTGTCCGAATTACTGAAACCGTAACCCTAACGTCATCTTGTTGGGATGATTGGTAAAAACAATTATCCGAGTCACTACTCTCACTAGTCAACCATTTTGCGAATGCAATAGATAATTTTGATAGAAATTAACAAAAATCCGGATTTCAGTAATTCTAGGACACCAGAAGAAGTTCTTAAGAATTATGAAGACGTTACATGGACTTTGCAACCGGAAAAAATCATAATTAAAATATTGTGAAGCTTGTAAACACTTTCGGAGCTGGAAAAAGAAGAAAAACATAACCTCGTCAGCGGAAAAAGTTTCTTATTATTCATTTTGACGAATTAGCATAAGAAAAAAACTGGAAAAGAGATTAAATTTGCACATCTGAAAATGTAGAAAAATATGGCAATGAAGCTGCAGATGATAAATTTTTGGCCAGAAGATAATGTTCGTAATAAAATATACATTGACAAAATTAAAAACACGACTTTACATAAATAACTAAATTCGCTGTTGTGTGCAGGTTGCCTTGATTGTTGGATATTTGGATGGTCTCGGAAAGGACGAGCTCGTTAACGTGAAGACAAATGCTGTTTGTTGACATGCCAGATTCAAAGAATCATGGTCCTAAATCTTTTGCAATCGTTGGCAAATTTGTCGACATCGTAAAAAAAATCTCAAGGTTAGCTGAATATATAAGACTGCCAAATCCAGAGATACACATTGTACATACCAAAATCCAGAACACACATTTCGCAGCCGACAACACTATACTCAAAAGGCACTGCGCACCATACCTTTTTCACCCGACGCGGAAAGTAGAAATCCAACAGCAATATAGTTTCTGAAAGCGTTATTTCAGATTCGTCAAATAATAAAATGAATATTTTTAAACAAACTGCAAATTCATTAGTATTGAACAAATCAGATGACAAAGAAAATGGTGGAGATAAACTTACACTGTCAAAACGTGAATTTTTGTAAGAGCTGGAGCCTGAGCATGTTAAGTTTTTATGATGAAACTAATAAATAATTAAAAATTAGATACTGCGTGACGTTTAGCGAATAGTAAAAGGGTAAAGCGAAGCAATTGAATGAAACCAACCTAAATGGAAGAAAATCGATCGATCGATAATTGCGTGCGCAATTAAAAATCAAATAATATACATTTGATTTTCAGCGTATGAAAAAACGAGTCTTCGCTTCGCATTCTGGAGATCGAGGTTTTGGCGAAGGCGCTTCGACGAATTTTTTCTCCACTCTGGAGTAATTTTATTTAATGAGATTTAGGTACGACTTCAAATGTGAGATTTCCCTGAGTTTCTGTGTAGAAAATATCTAGTATAATTATTGAGTAATTTATTAACTGCAGAGCAAACTTATTTATCTATGAAAATATAAAGTGCACGGAAAAAATGTATCCGTGAAAAAGTCACCAACTTGTAGCTAAGTCTCGGATACGAGATAAAAAATAAAACATTACATCCTTATTTCTATGAGAAATTTATGGATAAATTTCGAAAGATTTTAAGAACAGTTCGAATTTCCTACGAACAGTTCCTGAAAATTTCAGACGGAAATATAAAGAGGAAAAATTTTATTTGTGCCATTTAATTTATATCAATTTATAAATTCACAATTCAGAAGATTCGAACCCTCAAAGACACTCAACAATTTCTAAACATAAACGAGGAGTGCGTAAACACGTGCAGCCATCGAGGTCAAATAACATAGGTATTATAAAACTTCTAACCACTGATCCGACGAGCTCGAAGCACACATGCGAGCGTAGCCACGCACCGCGCGTTTGGGCGAGCGAACGTACGGGCCACGTTCAGGCGAACCTTCTTTCTAGTTCCTAGATTTGTCGGACAAGCTCGTGAGTGCTCTGAGAATCATTTCCTGATCACTCGTAATATTTTTCTAATTATTCAAATAAAAAAAGTGATGAACCGTTTTAGAATTGTCACATCGAGTTCGTCAATTCTTTCTCAAAGTTCGCAGATTATTTACGAAAACACCTCAATATCCGATGAATATTTCTCATATCCGAGACTTAGCTACTAGTTCGTGACTTACTAACGGATGAATTTTTTCCGTGTGATTAATCTGAGTCGAACTATTTGTGCTTTCTAAGTTTTATGAATGAAAAGTTCCAATTATGCTGAACAAACTTAAACGCTTTTTTTCAACCCATTTCCATTCGGGAGCTAAAGAACCTACAGCTTAAATTTAATTATAATTTTGACAAACTGAAAAACATCAAATTCATAAATAAATAATTAACTATTACAAAATTATATGAATTTTAATATAATAATGGCCAGAATGGATTCATGAGTTTTTACAATAATTTAAGTTAGAAAACATAAATTGTGAATTAAAAATTAAATTAAGACACACTGCCGAACAAAATATTATTCGAAGAATTGTTGAATTGATTGATATTACGAAAGCGAAACTGATTTTCGATCAGAGCAAACATTGCACATCGTGTACAAGAAATAAAGCTTCCCTTGATTAAATCACTAATAAAGTCCTTAAAATTCTGCTCTCTAAATCTAAATCAGTGAAAAGTCACTAATAGTCAGTGAAATCTCATTAATTCAAATAGCTAGAATCCGGTCACTCACAACCAGTGAAAAGTTACTTATTCATTCAGTAACTCTTTCACTTTTGAGTGTTGGCAGCACTGCACCACGTCAATTTAACAATCACAATAATAGTACATTATGCAACAAGGGGCAAACGTAGAAGATCTTTCCCGCGGTGAGTTTACTGCTCGAACGAGAATATTGTTCCAGAGGGTGCGTTTACTGCCCGATAGAAGCGAGGGCAGTAAGCACCCGAGGGAAAAATATTCTGGTAAGGGCAGTATAATCACCCAAGGGAAAAATCTACTTTTGCCTCGTGTTGCATATAATATTTAATTCCATTCTAGACTGAAAGGTCAATTTTTGGTCCTGAAAACCGGGTTCGAAACAACTTCGCATTCTTAAGAGATTTTTTGGCAATTAAATAAATTTATCGAAATTTTTGAATTTTTTTAAATTGAAAAGTTTAAAAAAAATTACTTCTTTCCCGCTAAATTTTACTTTTACTCCGCTAAATTTTACTTTGGCCCCGCTAATTTTACTTTCGCCCCGCTAATTTTACTTTTGCCACGTTAGTTTCACTTTCGTCCTGCTTATTTTATTTTTGCTCCGCAAAACTAGTTTTCGGGAAAAATTCGCTACTTTCGCCCCGCTTATCAGGGGCAAAAGGTGACTTTTCCGGTCGGGTGTGGAATAAAATAAGATTTTAATAAATTCAATCAAAATAATCATAGTAAAAACTTACAACCCGTAAATTTGATCAAATATTAAGTACTTTTTATACGAGTTAGAGTATATTTTTCCCGCAGTAAATACAGCACACTTACAGTCCGAAAATTTACAAATTTATTTCTTAAAAAAATTATTTTTGTTACTTCAGTAAAAGAATAAAAACAATGCTTTACTTTATAACTTAGATGTTATCTCTCACATGATTTACTATGGTGTTACTGAATTGATTAGTAAAAAGTCCGGAATCACTGATTAATTAGTGAAATGCCCAACTACTATTTCAATCAGTGAATTTTTCACTTATTCATATCTAAAGAATGGATATTCTGAATAGAGTAAATATAAGACTAGAATACGTAAGAGCTCTAATTTCATGAAAGTTTTACAAGAGGCACGAACCAATAATTTGGTTTATGAATTTTATATTCTGAATATGTCAAATTTTAAATAAGAATGATTAGGCCAAGTTTATGATTTATAAAAACGCTACATTCGTTGAGGTTGTGTAATATATCTTTTCCCTTTTAGGAGTCCACACCCATTTTTAGAATGAAATCATTTACATTCTAAATTATTGATACAATTGTTGATACTGAATCTATGGCAAGTCAATCTGGAAAAAACCTGAGCACAGTAAATCTGTCGAAAAGTGAAATTTTATAGATTTATATCTATGAAAGAGAACTACTCGAATTACGTATACTAAATAATTACTAAATATCCTGCAAAAGAATTGTAAAGATATCCACAGTCCATGTATAGCATTTATTCACGAGTCAAAGTTTTAAATATCGTTTTAATTTCCTTATACTCTACATTACTAGTATTCGATAGTGTAGAGAAATTGAGGCGAAATTTTAATTCCAAAATCGAAGTTAAAAGTTTCGTTTCAATTTCCATATACTCTCCATATCTCATAATAAAGATTCAAGCGAAATTGATATGAGAAACGATTGTGTAACGAGTAGGAAAGTTAAAAATTGAGTTACATTGATATTTCGCCTCAAAAAAATTGTTTCTAATCAGCATATCGAAATTTTGTGCTAAAAATAAATTAAGTAAAAAAATCAATTTTTTAGTCCAGAAATAATTAATTTGTCAATGAGAAATCATTAATTTGATTCCAATTTTACTTTAGAACATATAAACGACATTTTTCTCACACTTAAATGTCTCTGTTGTATTAGATCAATAAACTGGGCAGTTTATTGAACTAATACAACTTTTAATTTTTTTAAAAGTTTTTTTCCAATTTTCATTATATTATTAATAAAAATTATTAGAAAACCCTTAGCCCGTTTAGAAAAAAACTTTTTCTGATAAAAAAATAAGGCCTAAAAAGTGAAATATCATCAGCAAACATTAAATACATGGTTCTACCGCGGGGTTTTTATAAACGTTTTCGTTCCCAGCAGACAATTACTTACTCGAAACAGATAATATTTACACGTGACCGCGTTTCTATCCGTCATATTTTGACATTTACTACTAGAGCTTATGTTCACCGTTTTCCTATCACATACCTGTTTATAAAGCACTCTTATTTCACCAATTTTTAAAAAACATTTCGGAATTTTTTCGACAAATATAAATCTTTTCAATTGTCCAATTGCGCGGTATTTGTTAAAGTTCTACTTGTTCTTTTTAAATGAAAACCCGATCTTACTTTATGCCATGTGACTTTATTCCAATTCTTTTTGATTAACTGGTATTCCAATGTAAGTTGAATCATCAAAAACAACATTAACACAGGCAGAAGTAGTACAATCCACCGGGATTACAAAAGTACCATTTGTTTGGTTACATCGTTTTTAAAATGCGTCTGTTGTTCGTGTGTAGTTTTGACCAATCGCTTCAAACACTCCAATAATTTCTATTCTTTTCAAGACCGCGTACTGGCAAACTAGTCGCAAACAATCACAACGAATTACAACTTTAATGAAAGAATGTACAACAACGAATCTCGAACTTGTATGGATTGCATATTTTATGACGTCTGACTTAGTTTGAAGAAGACGAAGATAAGTTGAGGCCACATACAAAAGAGCGTTTTTGAGTAATCGAAAAAAATGTAAAAAACGAGAGTGGGGAGCGATCGGGTAGAAATTGAGAAGAGAGTGAATGGAGAGTGAATGGAGAGTGAACAGAAAGTGAAGACAATGAAAGCTTACTCTCGCCTCACTGTCGAAAATTGCGAATTGGGAAATCCTCGCAAGTTTCGAGAGTGAGGCGAGAGTGAAATCTCCATTGCCAGACTTGACAGAAATTTCGATTCATTTTCTTTTTGATTTCGTTTCATTTTCGGTTCAGTCTCGAAAATAGAAATTCAAACGAAATTGAAAACTTCGACTCGGGTTGTTACTAAGTCAAAGATAAAAGAATGTTTTCAGTACTCTTGCAAACTCCCTGTTTCCCCCACTTATATAACACGAGAAAAAAGTAAACAGTCATCATATCGGGCAATAGAAATGGTAAGTGTTTAATTTTATTCTCAATTAAGTACAAATAACAGCGTTCTAGATTAACGATCGTGCGAAATTGAACTCTCTGTGATATACTCACGAAACTCTTTTTCGCACGTGCAATAGCACTTCAAAGAGAGTCGTGCAAACACAGCTTTATTCCCGTTGAACAATCAGCTATTCAATTCTCTGGCATCCTTTGGGAAGGTATAACACTGAAGCAATATCAATACGAACTATCTACCATCACGGAATTTTCCGTGAGACTAACCCCTTTTCCAGCTCGTTCAGCGGTCACGTTACGACAAATTCCGTAATACTGGCTTTAGCACTATACTTGACCACTTAGATTTATGAAAAATTCCATAACACTAGTTAGTGCCATATCCAGATATTTTATGTGTATTAATGGTACGCATAGTTATTATAAATAATTGCGTAAAAATAATAATAATTGCACACATTAAAATATAGTTATTTTGAATACCGGTAGAAAAATTGGTGTATGTACTGAAAATTTTTTGGGCAAGCAGCTATTTTCTTAGTGGGAACGCAGCGCCACCACCGCGGTCGGTGCAGTGGCCGAACCACATTTGATTGAGCAATAGTGCCAAACGTGCGGGCAGATCCTTTCCCGCGTGTTGGGAACGCTGCAGTCCCACAAAAGAGAAAGCCCCACGGGTCCAGAAGTGGGTTTTCGCGTAAAAATTAAGCTGCAGGTCCCAGTTGAGTTTTGTGATCGTGTAAACAATTAAGTACACCGGAAATCAATATTAGCCAATGCCTAGATACAAATATAATGAATATAAATGATTTAAATGAAATTTTATTGCTATAAAAAATGTTATAAACTAATAGACATCTATCGAATTTTTAAGAGATGAAATATTTGTTCGGCATGAAAAATCATTTTAAAATAGTTGACAATGTTACTTAAAGTGAAAAACATATTTAAAAATCAAAATTCATGATTTTTATTATAAAATTATACAAATAATTGTTTTATATTCGTATATTTTTAGGGATGAACAAGAGTTTTTTAAACAAAGTTGCTGGGAATGATTTTGTGATATTTTTAGCTCGAAAGTTATATTCGAAGTAAAAAATTGTATTTGTTATAACAAATTGTATAAACAATTGTGTTATATTCGTCTATTGTTACAAGAAAAAAATTATTTTGGTTTTTAAAAACATTCTGCGAATTACTTTATGATGTTACCTGCCTATTCTATCGAATAGTTTCAGTCTAATTCAACAATTTCAATTTTTATTAACAAGTTGTATAAACAATTGCGTGATAGTCGTGTATAAAATATATTGTGGAAGTAATGTCAATAATACAAATTGTTATCATGAAATGAAACACATAGACCGTTGTTAATATAATTTGTTTAGAACAATTAAAAATATTGGCTTAGAATAAACCTTTCGGGCTCGTCCATAAAATACGTAGCCCGTTTTAAGTCATTTTCTGAGTCCCCCCTCCTCCCTCGTAGACTGCCGTAGATTTTTCACTACCCCCACCCCCCAAATCTACGTAGGGTTTTCATTATATACTGCTCGCTTTAAATCGATATTTTGCAGAAGGTGTTATTTTATCGTATATATTTACTTTACGTTTAACACAAATCCATATAATTTAATGATAAAAACCAAGTGCCAATTGTGAACACACTAAATAATTTATTTGATCGTTTAAATAAATATTTTTATAAATTATTTTATGAAAACTCAGTTTTTTTCTGAATTGAACATTTGATACTCAATTTTCTTGATCAGGTCGCTACACTAGCAACGCCGTAGTGAAATATGTACTTTAAGCTACGTAGCTAGGGTTAAAAGCCCCCCCCCCGCGGGGGGTAGTGTGGTATTTTTTACCACTCCGCCCCACCCTTCTATTGGCTACGTAGTTTATGGACGACCCCTTCTGGTTGAATGACATCATAAAGCCATTCACAGCATTTTTTTGTGAAAAAATGTCGATGCGAAAAGTTATTCCTCTCTAAGTCATCCATGATCAAAAATTCACTTGTAAAAATAAAATAAGCACGAATATACAGGGTGTTTTTTTTAACTTGAGACAACGAAATATCTCAAAAAATACGCATCCTACGGAAAAAATGTCTGGAATAAAAACTTTTTATTTTCGAGGGGG